>AWOL01S0015755.1:55730-71290 GCA_000715115.1 Nicotiana otophora | reverse complement strand
CAACTTGGATAATCTTAAATATATATAGATTAAGAGTTTCCTTACCTTTAAACAGAAAGAACAACTTCAATTTGACCTTAAGTTTCCACGAAATATCCCTCCAATTCTGCCACAAGAACAAGGAAGCAAAACGAGCAATTAATTCGGGTTTTTCGGCACTAGAATTGCTTTAGAAGACTTGAAATCGCCTAGGGTTGATATTAAAAACTTGAAAGAGTATTTACAGAACATAAAACACTTAAAAAAACCTCCCACACGAGCTGTAACAACACAAAAATCAGCAACAACAAGAAGAACAAGAAACTTACTAGCGCCACGGGATTCCCGACATTTGATTTGTGTTATTTGCCCTTTGTTTGGATCTTGGATCATGAGAGAACCTTGAGAGACTGTTTTTAGGGTTCTAAGGTCTGAATATACTGAAAACTAATGACTTAAAACGCCCCCTGAGGCCCCTCATAAGAATGACCTTCTAGCATACCGGCCTCGCGTATCATGGCGTCTGAGATCTGAGGGGACCCGGTAAGGTCGATCGGCCCAAGCTCATCCTTCGGGGCACCTCCCTCTGCCCGAGAAATGTCGGCCCCGGTCTCTCTCTCGACCTCCCTGGCCTAAGGCAAAGCAGCCTCACCCCGTTCTGATTCACAGGTACCTGCCAATGCCTTCTCAACGGCCTCCTCAGTTTGAGGCAAAGCGGTCGGCACCCAAGCCACTAGCTCAGAGTTATCTTCTTCTTCTTCTTCGGACTCATCCCTCAGTCGGCGGATCGAATCCGATGGGAGGGCGCTGGTACTTTCCTTAGCTTTAAGCGCCAGCCTCTTCTTTGATTTTTTCTTCTCTTAGTCCAGAGGGCTCGGGGCCCTTTTCCTCTTCTTCTCGACACCTTACCTCGGAGCAGGGGACTCGAGAGGCACATCCTCACCCTCAAATTGAGGCCTCATAGCAACGTCCTTGGGGAGACCTACAAAAAAATAGAGCCGATAAGAATTCGACAGCACAAGGAGAAAGTCAAAACCTTATCGAACCAGAAAAGGAAACTTACCATGATTATGGGCCTCCCACCAACCCTTCAATAATTCCATCCAAGCACGCTCGGAGTATGGTCTTTGTGACACAAGGTCCTCGACCCATTCCTTGAGTTAGGGAACCACATACGGCATCTGGGCCACAGTTACAACACCAAAAACACCCATAAAAAGGGGATAAGAAGAGAAACAATAGATTAAATCTTCAAGGCAAAGTAATACTTACGTTTCATGTTCCATTTCTCGGGAAATGGCATGTCCTCGGCAGGGATCAAATCTGAAGTCTTTATTCAAACAAAACGGCCCATCCAACCTCGATCCTGAGCCTCATCTATACTCTAGAACAGGGCCCTACTGGCCCGGCGAGCAAGCTTGACTAGCCCCCCTCGATAGAGTCGGGTATTGTAGAGACGCACAAGGTGATCGAGGGTGAAGGAACACCCTTCGATTATGTTTACGAAGAATCGATGGAGAATCACTATTCTCTAGAACGAAGGGTGAATCTGGCCAAGAGTCATATCGTACCTCTTGCAGAAAGCAATAATCATCGGGTCTAAGGGACTCTTTTTGATGTTTTCTGTGTATTTGTCAGAATGATATAATAGAAACTAGGTTGCAATGTATTAAGTATAAGAAAAGACCACGGAACTAAGATTGAAAATTCCAAATTCCTTGAGTTCTATAACTCACATGGTGTTGATCATAATTTCTCTGCACCCAGAACACCACAACAAAATGGGGGTGTATAAAGAAAGAATAAATCCTTAGAAAACATGGGGAGGACCATGCTGATTGCTAGTGGATTGCCTAAGAGTTTCTGGGCTGAGGCAGTCAATACTGCCTATTACTTGCTCAACAGACGCATGGTCAGACCAATTCTTGAGAAAACTCCCTATGAGTTACATCGAGGGAGAAAGCCAAACATCTCTCACCTGAGAGAATTTGGGTGAAAATGTTTTGTGCATAATAATGGCAAAGAAGCTCTAGGTAAGTTTCATGACAGAAGTGATGAGGGAATATTCTTGGGCTACTCTCCACATAGCTTGACTATAAAGTTTTTAATAAAAGAACTATGTGTGTAGAAGAAAATATTCATGTTATTTTTGATGAATCTAAAAATTTAGCTGAGAAAGGTCTGCAGGATGAAGACTATGTGTTACATCCCGCATTTCGTACGTTAAAGTTTCGTCGTAAGTTAATCGGTGTAGACTCGGGAATGAGGTTATTTTTGAGGTTATAAGCATTTATGCTATTTATAACAGGTGATATGTAAGTACCGTGAAGTTTAGAGGGTAAATATGTCAAAGAAGATGAGTTTCGTTGAATGTTCTCAATTTGGGATAAAATAAGGTTCGAGCTATAATACCTGCTATTTATGGACTAGTGCCATATACCACTTGACCATGATAGTAAGGTGTATAAAGTGCGTTAAAAGTGATTAGTATTTTAAGTAATTTGAGATAATTCTTAATTATGTGAATAATTGGTTAATTATGAATTTTTAAGTGGGAGATTAACATGTAATGGAATTGTGGATAAAGCTTAAGGGGGACACCATCCCCAACGTGGCAGCAAGCTATACCCCATTTGTGACTCTTAACTTACATTACAAGGTGGCATATTTAGAGGAACTTTTGGCTAAGTCATCACCTAAGTGGGGCACACACCCACTAAGGTAAAAGACTTCTCAAATTCACAAAGAGGGACATCATATGGATTTGAATGGCAACGTGAGTTACTTCAACAAAATTCATACAAGACTTCTTAGCATAATAGCAACGGGATTTAGCAATTCTAAGGAAGCCCGGTATAACCATTCTCAAGAATATCATATGGATTTTTCCCTATTTCGATCTCACCATTACATGTTTCGTCGCGATTGATGTGTGTTAGAGGGATTGTCAAAAGAATCGATTAAGGTATGATAAGGCTATCCCTTCTTTCTTTTTGGTATGATTCATACGATACAAACGAAACGAGTAAACGCACAACTTTCATAAATGACTCTATACATAGAAGTACTAGGGGTATCTATGTTCTTGATTCCCCATGTGATTTATTATTATATCTTCTGTTCATGGGTCTCAGAAAAAAATACATAGTTGATAAGGTTTATCCGAAAGGCATATTGATCTTATAACATTCCGAGAAATCTTATTAACATATTTCTTATGCATTCCATTCATTTATACATGTATATTGACCATGACAAGATGGCGTTATATACGCATATTTTATATATATGGGATATGGGAAAAGGTTACGACATTATATACATACCACCATCTGTCAGCTGGTATATGTTGATGATTTTGCCCACAGTGTCCGAGATTATATGATGGGATGCCCTCAGAGGCTTGATGATGTTATGTACACCTATACCTATGCATAATACGACATTTATATGCACGTGCATGACATTATAGATGTTTCAGGATTCACAAAGTTATTTAGACTCACATGTGGAATTCTTTACTCCATGTTTCATTTATGTCTTTATGTACTGATTTTTCATGCCTTATATGCTCGGTACATTATTCATACTGAAATCCTTTTTGCATGGGGAAATTACGTTTCATGCCCGTAGGTGCAAGTAGTAGGCTGACGGTCCCCCTTATTAGGATCCTAGATCAACGAGAGTTGGTGTTCTCCATTTGATCTGGAGCTGCTTTGAGTTTTAGTACAATGTATTTGTATACATATGGGTATGACGGGGCCCAGCCCCATCCTTTTTACAATTGTACACTCTATTAGAGGTCTGTAGACAGTTATTTATAGTTGGATGGTATGTGGCCTTGTCGGCTTCCAGTCTTGGATATGTAGTTATCCATAGTAGCCTTGTATATATCTCCTTTGACATGTTTCCCTCACATATGTCATTCATGTAATTCAGAAGTTTATTGACATATATTATTCATAACCTACCCTTAATTCATGTTTATATCTTAGACGCATTCTTATGGGTGTTCGACAGGTAGGACTCGGGCACTCGTCATGGCCTATCGGTTTGGGTCGTGACAAAAGTGGTATCAGAGCAGTTTTGTTCTAGGGTTGTCTACAGACTGTGTCTAGTTGAGTCTTGTTTATGCGTGTGTTATGCACCACACTTATAGACATGAGGCTACAGGACATATAGGATGTTATCCTTATTTCTTATTTTAGATCGTGCGATATAAGGATTCATTTCCCTAATGATATATTATGTTTCTAGCGATGCCTAAGAAGGCTATAGTCGCCTAGAAGGGCAAGTCCATGGCTGATGAGACTACTAGTCGAGTGCCACAAGTTACCAGGGCGGGAGAGTCTCAAAGTGAGATTCCATCTCAGACTTCACATACCCCGCCCTCTCCAGAGGAGCTCCAAGGTGCACCAGCTCCAGCGCCTGCCACTGTACAACCAAGTCCTTAGCCAGATGCATCGGGTTAGGAGATGAGAGATGCTATTCAGCTATTGACTCAATTAGTAGCCGCACCGTGATTTCATTATTTTGGACCCTTCGGTATTCACTGGAGCAGATCCAAACGAGGACCCTCAGGTATTTATAGATAGGATGTAGAGGACTTTTAGGGTAATGAAGGCCACTGCGACTGAGTCAGTTGAGCTTGCTTCCCATAGACTTCAGGATGTTGCAGTTAATTGGTACGAGTCTTGGGAGTTTTCCAGAGGTGAGGATGCCCCTCAAGCGGTATGGCAGGAGTTTACAGAGGCTTTTCTTCGTCATTATCTCCCACCAGAGCTTAGATGGGCCAGAGTTGATAGGTTCTTGACCCTTCGGTAGGGTAACATGAATTTTCGGGAGTACAATCTTCAGTTTGATTCGTTAGCCAGTTATGCTCCCACTATTGTATCAAAGATGGAGGAAGGGGTTCATCGGTTTGTGATGTGGTTGGAGCCGTACTTGCTTAACGACTGTATGTCGGTCTCACTTTAGCCAGGCATGGATATTTCTCGTATTCAGGCATACGCTCAGGGTGTAGAGGAGCGTAAATAAAAGCAGACGGCCGATCGTGAGCACGATAGGGGCCAGAGTAAGAGAGCGAGATCTTCGGGTCCTTATGGTGAGTTTCGAGGTGGTCAGAGACAACAATACCTGAGGTATCTAGCCTAGCCATCAGCTAGCGCATCCCCTCAGTTTGTCGGTAAGAGATTTGATCGTCCCACATATTCAGGACCTAGTCAGAATTCCAAGGCCTCAAGTTCTCAGTATTGGGGTGCGTCAAGTTAGATGAGGCCTCCCTTGCCACGGTGTGCTTAGTGTGGTAAGCAGCATGTCAGGAAATGCCGTATGGGCTCGGGTGTTTGTTATAGTTGTGGTTATCCAGGCAAAGTTATGGGAGATTGTCCGACGAGAGGTGGTACACACATAGTTCAGCCAGCGGGATCTGTAGTTTGTTCGTCATCATCAGTACTCCACCTAGGTATGGTTCACAAGAACCAATCGGTCGTAGTAGAGGCAGAGGTGGAGCATCTAGCTCGAGCGATCCTCAGAACCGCATATATGCATTAGCAGGACGAAGAGATAAGGAGTCGTCACCTGATGTTGTTACAGTTATATTATCAGTCTCCTCATATGATGTATATGCACTGATTGACCCAGGATCCACCTTATCATATATTACTCTGTTGGTTGCTAGTAAGTTTGGAATAGATCCTGAGTTGGTTAAACATTTTGAGGTGTCCACACCTGTTGGGGATCTAGTAACAGCTAGGCGGGTATATAGAGATTGTAAAGTAGTAGTTCATAGTCTATCTACAGTAGCATGCCTAATTGAGTTAGATATGGTAGAATTTGATGTAACACTGGGTATGGATTTGTTGGCTTCGTTTTATACCAACGTTGATTGTAGATCAAAGATGGTCCGATTCCAATCTCCAGGGGAGCCTGTTTTGGAATGGAAAGGTATTACGGCATCGCCGAGAGCCAAATTTATTTCCTATCTCAAGGCAAGGAAGTTGATCAGAAAGGGCTATATTTATCACTTAGTTCGGGTTCAGGATGTTAAAGTAGAGTCACTAACCATTCAATCTATCCATGTGGTTAATGAGTTTCCCGATGTTTTTCTCGATGAACTTCCGGGTCTTCCGCCAGAGCGAGAAATTCAATTTGCTATTGACCTATTATCATATACTCAACCAATAACTATCCCTCCCAATAGGATGGCACTAGCAGATCTGAGAAAGTTGAAGGAACAACTAAGGGACTTGCTTGAAAAAGGCTTTATCAGACCTAGTACATCACCGTGGGGAGCACCTGTGTTATTTGTGAGGAAGAAAGATGGTTTCTTACGGATGTGTATTGATTATAGATAGTTGAATAAGGTGACGAACAAGAATAAATACCCACTCACGAGGATTGATGATTTATTTGATCAGTTACAAGGTGCCAAGTGTTTCTCAAAGAGAGAATTGAGGTCTGGGTACCATCAGATAAGGGTTAAGGAGAAGGATATTCCGAAGACAGCATTGAGGATCAGATATGGGCATTTTGAGTTTCGCGTTATGTCATTCGTTTTGACCAATGCCCCAACAGTAATCATAGATTTGATGAACCATGTGTTCAGACCCTTTCTAGATCTATTCATGATTGTATTTATTGATGATATATTGTTTTATTCTCGTTCAGAGATTGAGCATGCAGATCAATTGCGTAATATGCTCAACGTTCTACAAAAAAGAGAAGTTGTACGCCAAACTCTCTAAATGTGAATTCTGGTTGAATTCTGTAGCTTTCCTTAGGCATATTATTTCAACTGAAGGTATCCCGGTTGATACACAAAAGATTGAGGCAATAAAGACTTGGCCTAGAACTACGACACCGACGAAAGTTCGTAGCTTACTCGGTTTGGCAGGGTATTACAAGAGATTTGTAGAGGGATTTTCTTCTCTTTCAGCACCATTGACAAAGTTGACTCAGAAGGGAGCTAAGTGTCAATGGACTGATGCTTGCGAACGGAGTTTCCAGACATTGAAGGACAAATTAACTTCAGCACCGATTCTAACGCTCCCAGAGGGGACCGATGGTTATGCTATCTACTGTTATGCTTCGGGCGTTGGATTGGGTTGTGTACTGCTGCAGCATAGTAAAGTCCCGAAAGGCTTTCTTTAAACCATACTTTGGGGAGGGGATCTTTGAACCTTGTTTGAGCTCCTCTTCCCCTTTCTAGACAAGAAAGGAGAAGGGGAGTTGTAGCCTATGCTTCTAGACAACTAAGAAAGCACGAGAAGAATTACCCGACCCACGATTTAGAATTAGCCGCAGTAATTCATGCACTAAAGATGTGGAGGTACTACTTGTATGGCGTTCATGTTAATATCTATACAGATCATAAGAGCCTTCAGTATATCTTCAAGCAAAAGGAATTGAATTTACGCCATAGGAGATTGTTGGAGCTACTAAAAGAGTATGACATTGATATTTTATATCATCCAGGGAAGGCGAATATAGTAGCCGATGCCCTCAGCCGTAGATCTATGGGTAGCATGTCATATTTACAACCAGAGAAGAATGGGATAGCCCATAAGATTTATCAACTCGCTAGTCTTGGAGTTTGATTACTAGACTCAGGTGATACCAGAGTTACTATTCAGGACACAACAACATCCTCTTTAGTAACTGAAGTGAAAGAACGCCAGTATGAGGATCCTGTGTTAGCTCATTACAGGGATACAACCCTTTATAAGGCGAAGACAATATTTGAGATTACAGGAGATGGGGTCCTTAGATATCGAAGACGATTATGTGTCCTTAATGTTGCAGGGCTTCGTCGGCAGGTTATGGGAGAGACTCACTATTCTCGTTATTCTGTCCATCCAGGAGCAACAAAAATGTATCATGATATCAGGGAAGTATATTAGATCAATATACCTTTGACTAATATCATGAAATAAACTTTATCAACTTACGTTATTTAATGAGATCCATGAACAGATGATAGAATAATAAGACACATGGGGAATTATCAAGAATATATGCATCTCTAGTATTTCTATGAATAGAGTCATTAATGGAAGTTGTGCATTTTCTAGTTTCATTTGTATCGTATGGATCATGCCAAAAAAGAAATAAGGGATAACCTCAACATACCTGAGCCGGTTCTCTGGACAATCCCTCTAACACATGACAATTGCGACAAAACACGTTACGGCAAGATCGGAGTAGGGAAAAATCCGTATGATATTCTTGAGAAAGATTACATTGTACTCCCTTAGAATCGCAAATTCCTCGTTGCTATAATATTAAGAAATCTCGTTTTAGTGAGAGATTGAAGCAACTCACGTTGCTAATAAAGTTTAATCTTGCTGAAGCCGTTCTTGGATGTAATACATCTTCATTTTTAATTAGAGAAGGATTTAAAGTCTGGGTGGTATGGGCCCCACCTTTCAAGACTTGGTGTCACATATCTTCCTTAAAATGTGCCACCATTTAATCTGTTTAAGAGTCATTAAATGGGAAGGGGGTGCTGCCACGTTTGGGGGGGGGGGGTTAAGTTATCCAAAGTCTTTAATTAATTACCCACCAATCCCTTAATTAATTAGTTAATCTCCAATTAACCAATAATTAACTAATTACCCACATAATTAAGAATTATCTCAAATTAATTAAAATACTACTCACCTCTAACACACTCTATACATCTTACTATCATGGTTATGGGGTACCTTGCATGGCACTAATCCATAAATACGGGGTATTGTAGCTTGGACCATATTTTATCTCAAAATGACAACTTCGACAAAATTCATTTTCTTCGATTTGCTTACCCTCTCACCTTCACGAATTTAGTCATCACTTGTCTGAAATAGTATAATACTTATAACCTTAAAAATAATCTTATTCCCGAGCTTACGTCGATTAACTTACGATGAAACTTAAACGAACGAAAATGCGGGATGTAACATCTCATTTTTGAGCTTTCATCAATTTACTTATGGCGTATTTTCACGTACGAAAATATGGGGTGTAACATCATTCCCCCTTTTTGAACATTCATCCTCGGATGTTGACTGATGCACTTATCATTTTCATAACTTATGTCTTCCGAATACATTAGTATTGTCTTTGCTATCTAGGCAACTGTTCTGTGAATAATTCCAAAGGCCAGGGCATTCCCACCATTTAGGCCTCTTTCTCACACCACGGCCTGTGGTCGGAATTTTTCCAATCTCGTAACTCTTGCTACCTTTTATTATGCAGCCTGTACAACTGTGACCTCGTAAGTGCGCCTATGCGATTCTTCTCTCCTTTCTTTCCTCCAGCTTTTAGCTAATCTATAGGCCTCACTTTGTAAACATATACAAAGCTTGACAAGATGTCCCTCTGGGCGTCTATGGGTATACTGAAGTTTTTCACTCAGTACTTTGTCGAACTTACGAATATTGCTATATCTTATTTCATAGGCCCGATTATCTATCCGCATGACTTTAATGCATCTAAGTAGGTCATACTATACCATAAATCTTACCTTGATTTATCGTTACTGAGGTTTGCTACCAAACTCCAAGTTACTTTCGTTGCTTATACCATATGTATAAATATATGTCCTTTAATGCTTTCTTATTACTGTTCATCTTAAGAATCACATCCTAATCTCATCTCATACTTTGTGACTTTTGTCCATCCATTGTTGATTCGCCTAAATATTGATCTACAATCTACCACTGATAACTTGAAATCTCTTATGTAATCACTAGTGCTCACGTTGCATCGGGAAACATTTGAAGTGATTTTCCCGATCCACCTGAGGGCGATACGATATTATACTTCCGTAATCGTATTTCATAACATCCCAATGTGATTTACCTTATGTGGTATTTTAATCCTGCACAATTCACAAAATCATTACTCAATCGAAGGCCCAAATGTCATCTTTCATCTGTCACAATTACACCTTCATTCTACTACCAGGGCAGCATTCCATCTCTTTTAAATGCTACTAGTCTTAGACTCCTTTGATTTCATTCAGGCTACACTGTGCTTTCTATAACTTAGAGAAACCATCAGCTCTCTTATTTTCATGTGCTTAATCCCAAGGACTTATCCATTCTCATCACCTCCTCACTCGCCCTTTCTTATCCTTATTCCTGTCTTCCTAAAACCTTGTCGCTTTACCATACTTAGCTTGTGACCTACACATATTCATTTATACTACTCGCAACCTTCCTTCAACTTGCTTGCACCATAGATTTCCTTATGTTATTCTGGAACATCAAGCGAGACATCACATCATCACAAACTCTTCTTTACTCTTTTAACTCTGGAAGATATGCAACTAATGACACCGCCATCCTTCCTGGATATTTGAATCCTAACGCTTCTATCCCTCTATCTGAAGTATGGATTATTCACAATCTTCTGCACCTGAGTATCTAGTCGTTGTTGTCATGCCCCAAAATCGAGGAGCGCGACCAGTGCTCAACCGAATGAACCCGATCGAGCAAGCCTGTTAGATTACATTCTACCCAAACTCATCCACGAATGGAGATAATACAAATTTTCATTAATTAGACAAAAATGTGTTCATGTCTACTATACCAATTCATTTCCAATAGTTTCATCATTTTTAAAGTCTCAAATGGAAAAATAATACAACCACAACATAACATATTTTGACTTTTCCAACACCAATACACAACCCACACTATGTCTACGGAGCCTCTATAGATAAAGAAGAGTACAATGATAATGCCGGCAACAAGGCCCCGGCTATACCTCAAACATAATACACAAAGTACAAACAATTCATGACCCCGGGATGAAGTGGGGCTTACCAAGTTAGCTGGGAAGAAGGTGTACTGTTTTCACTGATCAATATCTCCTACTGTGGAACCACCTGCATCCATTTAAAGATGCAGCGCCCCCGGCAAAAGGGACGTTAGTACTGTCGAATAGCACTAGTATGTATAACTGAACACCCTCTTTATAGAATGACAAATAATACAAACAAGATTATCATAATGTTAATGGAAGCCTTAATCGATATCAAACCTCAATTTAGGATTAAGACACTATTTCAATTAATTTCCATATCTCACATTGGGAGATTTTTAGTATCGATATACCATTGTCCACAATCCCATTATTCACAATACTAGTACCACCGTACTCTTAGCACGGAGTCCGATCACGACCCGATCGGCTAGAATATCTCATTAGAGACATCAACCATTATTTCTCTCAATGCCAATACCACCATCTTTAACATGGAGTCCGATCACGGCCCGATCGGCTAGGCTATCCATTAAGGACATCAACCATAATTTCTCTCAATGTTAATACCACCGTCTTTAACACGGAGTCTGATCACGACCCGATCGACTTGGCTATTGTTAAGAAAGAAGTTTTGTCTATAGTGTTATGTATCACTAAATTTCAAGACGATCTTATTAACAAAGAATTTTTGGTCAGAGTAGATTGTAAGTCTGCTAAAGAGATTTTACAAAAGGATGTTAAAAATCTTGTTTCTAAACAAATATTTGCTAGATGGCAAGCTCTACTGTCTAGCTTTGATTTTAAAATCGAATTTATCAAAGGAGAAGAAAACTCTTTACCTGATTTTCTAACAAGAGAATTCCTACAGGGAAAAAATGAGGCCCTTCAGACCTAGCGCTCCTTCCAAAGGAAAGGAGATCAACAAACCTCAAATGGCCAGACCATTTGTCCCTCTTCCCATTACCCCTACCAAAACTTCAGCCCCTCAAAGGCCACAACTTTCCTTCCAAAACCGGTATACAGCTCTACCTGAATACCCAAAATTACCAGCACCAATTCCAGTTCCCTCAGAGAAACTAACAAACCCACAACCAAAGCCTTTAGAAAAAGGATCAGCATCCAGCTCTACAGTCCAAACTAAAGAGAGCTACACCATGAAAGTCCCAGAGACATTTGCAGAAGCAGTCAATCCTACAGTCAAGAAGACACCTCAGGAAGATCTTCTTAAAGAAGAAAAATTCGAGTATATTACCCTCCAGGTATTACCTATATTAGACCTAGATAAAGAATATGAAGGTCTCAGGATAGAAGACCTAATCAAACCGTGTTACATTGATTTCAACTATGTGGATACTGAAACTCCATACAAAACGAGGAGATTTTACGAAGCCATCCTCATCGATACAGATTCCATTGAAGTGGAACATACTTTATGTCCAAATAGACCAGGATTCATTAATTATTCTAGGTTCACAATTAAGAAAATTTTATCACCTTTCAAGTGGTTCGCAGATCACCTGCACACACCGGTTGCACTTACCATAACACATCGTCCCCAGACTTACTGCTGGCACGATTACAAGGCAGCATGATTTAATTTTATGTATCTTAGACCAGGACATACTTGGTTTGTCAAGTATAGCTTAGATGTTACTAAAGCTATAATTCCTAGATGGTTCTACGAATGGTGGAACTTATTCGGAGGAAACAGAGAAATCCTCCCTCAACAATTTCTGAACAGGTTTGATGATTTTCAGACCAAGGAAGCCATTTCTACTCTACCAGAGCACATTAAAATGTGCAAGTATTTTATCCAGAAGAGAATATCATTCATTGTCAGCTGGAACTTCACCAAGGCAGAATTTAACAGGATCAAATATTTATCTAAAGAAATCAAAATCAAGGGGTGGACTCCTAAACAACAGAAGGTTCAAAAACCCGTCCAACAAAGCTTTCAGAAAGCCTCACCTTCAAAGGAGGCCCTCAAAGAAAAGCTAAAACAAGCTTTACAGCACATAGAAAACTATGAAGAAAATGAAATCATGCAATTGATTGAAGATGCTGCTTCTACAGGAGAAAGCAGTAATGGCGACATGTGTGACCCAAAGGGCATTGCTTTGGCATACATGGATCCAAATTATGACTAAACCTGCACCGACGGAGTCTCCATCATCAAAGACTGACAGAGTCCCCACCAGCAAAGGAATCTTATCTTTGCACTATTCAACTTTTGAAAAAGAGACAGTTAAAGAAAAGCCCTTAAAACATAAACTTACAACTTTATTGGCTGAACATTGAAAGCATAGCAACGGAAAATAAGAGAGTAAATACAGAGGGGAGAGGTCTTAGAAAATGGGATAATTTTCTGATCCCTCTTACAGTGGGAGAGGGAGTCTTAAATAGACTAAAAAATAGATACCTTTCATCTTCGGCGTACAAATATATGGTCTAGTTTAATCGACAATCTAAAGTGGTCGACAAACAGACATGGGTGGTCCCCTCTTTTTAAAAGCAAACAGTAAAAGGCTGTCTCTTTTGCAAAAGTTGAATAGTGCAAGATAAGATTCCTTTGCTGGTGGGGACTCTGTCGGTCTTTGATGATGGAAACTCTGTCGGTGCGGGTTTAGTCATAATTTGGATCCATGTATGCCAAAGCAATGCCCTTTGGGTCACACATGTCGCCATTACTGCTTTCTCCTGTAGAAGCAGCATCTTCAATCAATTGCATGATTTCATTTTCTTCATAGTTTTCTATGTGCTGCAAAGCTTGTTTTAGCTTTTCTTTGAGGGCCTCCTTTGAAGGTGAGGCTTTCTGAAAGCTTTGTTGGACGGGTTTTTGAACCTTCTGTTGTTTAGGAGTCCACCCCTTGATTTTGATTTCATTAGATAGATATTTGATCCTGTCAAATTCTGCCTTGGTGAAGTTCCAGCTGACAATGAATGATATTCTCTTCTGGATAAAATACTTGCACATTTTAATGTGCTCTGGTAGAGTAGAAATGGCTTCCTTGGTCTGAAAATCATCAAACCTGTTCAGAAATTGTTGAGGGAGGATTTCTCTGTTTCCTCCGAATAAGTTCCACCATTCGTAGAACCATCTGGGAATTATAGCTTTAGTAACATCTAAGCTATACTTGACAAACCAAGTATGTCCTGGTCTAAGATACATAAAATTAAACCATGCTGCCTTATAATCGTGCCAACAGTAAGTCTGGGGACGATGTGTCATGGTAAGTGCAACCGGTGTGTGCAGGTGATCTGCGAACCACTCAAAAGGTGATAAAATTTTCTTAATTGTGAACCTAGAATAATTAATGAATCCTGGTCTATTTGGACATAAAGTATGTTCCACTTCAATGGAATCTATATCGATGAGGATGGCTTCGTAAAATCTCCTCATTTTGTATGGAGTTTCAGTATCCACATAGTTGAAATCAGTGTAACAAGGTTTGATTAGGTCTTCTATCCTGAGACCTTCATATTCTTTATCTAGGGCTAATATAGGTAATACCTGGAGGGTAATATACTCGAATTTTTCTTCTTTAAGAAGATCTTCCTGAGGTGTCTTCTTGACTGTAGGATTGACTGCTTCTGCAAATGTCTCTGGGACTTTCATGGTGTAGCTCTCTTTAGTTTGGACTATAGAGCTGGATGCTGATCCTTTTTCTAAAGGCTTTGGTTGTGGGTTTGTTAGTTTCTCTGATGGAACTGGAATTGGTGCTGGTAATTTTGGGTATTCAGCTAGAGCTGTATACCGGTTTTGGAAGGAAAGTTGTGGCCTTTGAGGGGCTGAAGTTTTGGTAGGGGTAATGGGAAGAGGGACAAATGGTCTGACCATTTGAGGTTTGTTGATCTCCTTTCCTTTGGAAGGAGCGCTAGGTCTGAAGGGCCTCATTTTTTCCCTGTAGGAATTCTCTTGTTAGAAAATCAGGTAAAGAGTTTTCTTCTCCTTTGATAAATTCGATTTTAAAATCAAAGCTAGACAGTAGAGCTTGCCATCTAGCAAATATCTGTTTGGAAACAAGATGTTTAACATCCTTTTGTAAAATCTCTTTAGCAGACTTACAATCTACTCTGACCAAAAATTCTTTGTTAATAAGATCGTCTTGAAATTTAGTGATACATAACACTATAGACAAAACTTCTTTTTTAACAGTAGAATAATGTTTCTGGGCGGAATTCCAGATTCCTGAAGTAAAACGAACCAACTGTTTAGAAGACTCAATGGAAATCTTCTGTTTTAGGATACCACCGTAACCTATATCTGAAGCATCCGTTTCAACTATCATAGAAGCTTCTGGGTTAGGGATTCCTAAGCAAGGAAGGTTTTGTACAAGTTTCTTAACTTGGATGACAGATTGTGTTTGTTCTTGACTCTATGGGACAGGATTTTTCCTAAGTCTTTTATAAAGAGGCTCACAGACCTGTCTAATGTTGGGGATAAAAT
Organism: Nicotiana otophora; assembly: GCA_000715115.1. Classification (NCBI taxonomy): domain Eukaryota; kingdom Viridiplantae; phylum Streptophyta; class Magnoliopsida; order Solanales; family Solanaceae; genus Nicotiana; species Nicotiana otophora. The sequence continues at coordinate 56,109 of AWOL01S0015755.1, read as the reverse complement.
CAGCAACATAATTGAGACTTCCTAAGAATCTCTGTAATTGAGTTTTATCACTAATCTCATTTGGGAATTTGGACGAAAACTCTATGGCTCTGCAAATTGGTTTATAAGATCCCTGGTAAAGGTCGTGGCCTAAGAATCTAATTGAGGTTTGGAAGAGTTTAATCTTCTGGACACTGACTACCAAACCGTTTCTTTTAACAACTTTCATGAAGGTGTTGAGATATTTGAAATGAGAATCTATGTTATCAGAAAATATAAGAACATCATCTATATAAACTATAGACATATAACTATAATCATTAAAAATGGAGTTCATGATATTCTGAAACTCAGATGGGGCATTCTTGAGCCCAAATGGCATTACATTCCATTCGTATTG
>AWOL01S0015755.1:38489-54989 GCA_000715115.1 Nicotiana otophora | reverse complement strand
TTTTTAAAATCTGCTCGATTTTCTTAACTTTAATTTCATCCTTTAAAAAGGTGATATGCTGAGACAGTTTATTTATACGAAAAACAGTGTTTTTTCTAACAAAATCACTTTCATCTTGTGAAAGGTTTTTAACAAAAGGAAAATGTAATTCTTTTCCTAATATTTGAGTAGAAATACCTTCTAAGCCAGTAATAAACGGTTTTATCTGAGTGATTAAAGGAATTCCAAGAATGATATCTTCATTAATATCTTCAGTAATAATAAAATCATTTGTTAAACAAATACCATTATTACAAATATGAGCTTTTGAAAGCTTGTAATTAATACATAGTTGTTCTCCTGTAGCAGAGTATAATTTGGAGGTACTTTTTTCTAAGTAGTGGGTTGGAACAATACCTTTCATGATACAGTTACGATCTGCACCACTATCAAGCAAGGCGATTTTGTTAATAGCGAAGTGTTTGCTAATAACAATCTTGATAGGAATATGGTGACTCTGAGGTTTGATACTTGAGATGACCGTAAGGCNTGGAACAATACCTTTCATGATGCAGTTACGATCTGCACCACTATCAAGCAAGGCGATTTTGTTAATAGCGAAGTGTTTGCTAATAACAATCTTGATAGGAATATGGTGACTCTGAGGTTTGATACTTGAGATGACCGTAAGGCCAGGGGCTTGAGATGATGAAGTCTTATCTTTGGTAAGACGAAGGTCAATAGAGTCATCATTCTCAGAATGATACTCATTTTCGTGAAATCTAGGTTCTTCTTCGTTTTCTGACTTATATTCATAAGTCTTGGCTTGTTTAAGAACCTGATCTGTTAAGATATCAACTTCAACTTTTCCAAGTCTAGATTTAATATCTTTGATTTCGTTTTTAAGTTCTGAGACTTCATGTCTCAAATCCGAAATCGAGGGTTCAACTGGTTTGTCGAAGCGAGCCATAACTTGCTTCATGCTGAATGGTTCAATAATTGACCTAGGCTTAGGTCTGTCAGTCTGATGAGAGAGAATAATATTCTTGAGTTCAATCAAGTATTGCTTCCTAGACTCATCATCTGCGATGTGTTGGACAACATCAAACAAAGCTTCTTTGGAGCTATCTGTAAGTACTTTGATAGAAACCTGGGTTTTATCAGAAGTACAAAAAGCTCCAGAACAATGGCATTCACTGCCAGATTGGCTTGAGTCAGAACTGTATGCGATGTTGATATCCTCTTCATCGCTATATCCATCTGTGGAATAGTTAGGCGAAGAGTCTGAATTGGGTTCTTTCTTCTTCTTTCTGTCTGACTTGCATTGGTTTGCCCTGTGGCCAGTTTTACCACAGTTCCAGCAGACATCTTTGGTTTTGGAAAAAGGTCTTCGGAATTTGGATTTCTTTCTGGGAGGATCATCAAGATTTCTCCTAGTTTTGTGGCGACGGGTCTTTCTGGAAGACCTGTATGCCTTATCCTTCTTGGAAGAATGAGTAGAAGGGGCAACAATGTTTGTGTAACCGAAGTCTTGACAGAAACTTCCTAATTCTCTTCTAGAAGAGTGTTGCTCTTTTTTGAGCTGATTTTTGAGTTTAATGTCTGTGCAGAGTTCGAGCCCTACAACGTTGATGATGCTAACAGTATCACCATAGGTCATTTGATGGTGAGGAATTTTACCTTCACAATGATCTTGGATTTTGGTACGAACTTTGCTAGCAAATAAAAGAGGAAGACCGCTGATGAAGCGTTCTTTCCAAAAATCTAGATAACAGTCAGGTCTAATCATGACCTTGCTGATGAATTGGTTTTTATACCAGATAAAGTCATCTAAAGAAGGACAGGATAAATTATTAAGAATTTGTAAACTCCTATCTTGAAAGAGTTTAGGTTCTCCGATGAAGTGTTTTGCTATGTGGTAGAGAAGGGTAGCACAAGCATCTTCTCTGGTTATCTGTGAGGTAGTTTCCATTGGGGTAACAGTTCCACCTATAACCATAGCAGTAGAGGTAGTTCCTTCTGTTTTGACTACGGTTTCAACAGCCGTAGCAGAGTAGATGGCTTGTCTAACATCTTCAGTGAAATAATTATCCCACCAATGTTTCAACATGCCCGTGAATCCAGCTACAATCATAGAGGCGGCTTCCTTATCAGAAGATCCTCTTATTTTGTAAGCTGTAATACAAACTCCCATTTCATGAAGTTTATGGTATATTTGGTGCTCTGCAAGAGAATCAATGTTCCATTCGATAATGCTTCTTCCTTCGTGAGAAGTAGAGGTAAGAAAATGATTTTCTTTGTATTGGATATCTGGGAACGAGGGACGCTTATGATAATTTTTGTAATTATGAAAGCGTTCATTAGTAAGCTTGTGGAGGAGATCTTCCTTTTCTTGGATGGTAGATATTTTACCATCTTCGGGTTTCTCCTTAGAAATATTTAGATCAGCCAATTGCTTGTTGATCTTGTCTAGAACATTACCACTGACTTCAAAGGTATCTTTGAGTTTTGGATATTTGTCCTTAGAAAACTCAGCGATTTTGAAGCCTGGGTTAGGTTCAATGTTCCGACTAGAACTAGCTTGTGAAAAGGTTGGCTTTCCACTGAATAAAGACTTTTCTTTGGAGTCTTCTATTTGTCTAGAAATGACATGAAGGAGTTGATTCGAGTAATTATTCTGTTCAATAATTCGATCAAGATCTGAACAAACAACGTTGTTTGTTGGTTTCTCGCTTTTGATTTTGAAAGGGGAAGCAGAGATAACAACGTTGGAAACTGGGATTTTTATTCCTTCTAGAGGGGGAGTGACAGATTCAACAACCTTGTTGTTGGCTGTATACCATTTGTTAATAAGGACTTGCAGGCAGTCCTTCTGGTGTTCGTATTTGCCAGATATTTCAAACCACCTAAAGAAGTCGATTTCACATCTCATTCTTTTCATGTCTGATATCCAGCAGTCTCTGAAGTCTTTTCTCTGTTCAAGAGAATAAGTGGTAACATACCATTTTCTTTTAGGTACGTTATCCGGATGGGACCATTGTTGGTCGATCTTCTTCTGATCTAGGATATATGGATCACTAGATCTGATCATTTTGATGTATTCAGGGACTTCTTCCTGAGGGGGATACATATCGCTAGGGGTTGGACTAGCGGGACGATTTTGGTAATAAACTTTTGGGACCGTATGGGAGAAATCTACTCCCATAACTTTCCCTTTGTCGTTACCAATGGTTGGAACGGAAGTTGCGACGTTTTTAGTTACGTCTTCCTCCGGGGGTTTAAAAGAAGAAGGTACGGAAGGAACAATAGTCCTTCTTCTAAAAGAACTAGTTCTGCTCGAGAGATTAGAACTGGTTCCTGCGAATTTAAGATCTATCGATCCATCAGGAAATTAAATTACTTGTTCAATTTGGGATCTCTCCTGATTCGAAGTAGAAGGTTGGGTTATGGCATCGAAGTGCCATTCATCATTAGTGAGTATATCATTCCAATTAAGGAGTCTAGGAACAAATACCGTACTATGATTAGTATTTGCTTCCATAAGCATGGTGACTCCTTTGACACTTTCGACTCGAGCTCTAGGTGCAAGAGTAGTGTCCATGAGTCTATAATAGACTCTGTGAATAATAGCTACTTCACGAGTATTGATTTTGCTATTCATGTTCTTGGTTTTGACATTTAAGGTCAAAGTATCCATGACATTTGGGTCATTGATATCTACCAAGAAGTTAGGATAGCAATTAAAGTATACCGGGCCATTGGCTAGGTTACTTTGGAGGACTCCTAAAAGAGAGTCATCGAAGTTCAAGAGACGAGCATCTCTTAGAAGGACGCAGATGGGTACGTCTAAACCTTTCCTGAAGAGAGGTTTGACAGCTATCTGAACAAGGCCAATATGCAAGTAATTGAATCTATTTCTATATCGATTCAAATCATGCTCAGAAAATAATTTAATAATTTCTAAAGAATTATTAATAGCAATAGTGGACTCACAGGTCTTAATGTTATGCTTCTTAATGAAATTGAAATTTCCTAATTCATAAATCTTTTTAAAAGGTTCATTGGGGATATTCCAATTTTGTAAATCGGTTTCTAATTTAGCAATCTTAGTTGCTGCAGAAGATAGATTAACACTATTTAAAACATGCTGGTTAGAATTCATAATTCTTTGAAAATACCGTCTAGGGGCTTATAGGGCAAAAATAACTATTCAATATATAAATTTAAACAGTAGATATGTATAGCAGTATACAATACCTTAATCTCTTAGATCTAATGGCTTCTCAGTAAGGTCTTCTTGGTTTTACATCCTTTTCTCTAAAGTCATCTTAGCGACGGGATCACCTAGCAAGGTCTAAACGCCTACCTCGGCAACAACGACCTATCTCTTTCAGGCTAGCCAATGTCTGAACCGGATATTAATCGGCTACTTCATACTTATAGAGAAAATAACCACCTCATACGAGAACTTTGAAGCAAATTAAAACCAGAGACGACGGGATCACCTAGCAAGGTCTAAACGCCTACCTCGGCAACAACGACCTATCTCTTTCAGGCTAGCCAACGTCTGAACCGGATATTAATCGGCTACTTCATATTTATAGAGAAAATAACCACCTCATACGAGAACTTTGAAGCAAATTAAAACCAGAGATAAAAGAACTGTATGGAAGGTATACATATATATAGTTTAAAATACATATTCAAAAGTAATTTTGCCATGCCCTAGACAGTATATGTACTTAGTTGCTCATTTATGTAATAAGTTATTTTAGGCTTATGATAGTCGTGTATTACATTTTGAAGTCAAGCGAGTTGTGGAACAAAAGTGGGCAAAGGTCATCACAAGTTACATTCATAAATGTGCTGAAAACTATGTCAAATATAGTGGAGCTGTTCTTCCAATATACTTAGAATTACGGGATGATCCATATATCAAATTAAATATATATGAGTCTAGTTTCTAACGCATTAAACAGCTTGTCGATATGACATCGTAGTAGAGAGATATTTGATGTTTCGCGAGACTGCATAGACTGCATAGGTGACAAGTAGGTGTGTCACTAAAGCTTTTTGAGCAATACATTTCATATTATATGAGGTCTTTTTGGAAAATATTATATAGCAAATTTAAGGTCTTGGAATATAGTTTCCAATACTTTTAACCGTTCATTCATACGACGTCCAGATAAAAAGATATAAGCATATGAAAAAAGGCCAATGATAGGGTGCCAAGTAGCACCTTTTTGACTTTAAACAAAAAAGGGGTATTTACATCCCTTATCTCGTCTCCTTCTCCATTCTTCCAGAAATCACGACCATATAGCACTCCTAACCTTACCCTCAAGCTCTCAACAGGGTTTCCAAAAAGATTATCATCCGGGGCACGAAATCAAGTAGCGATAACATTAAAACGATCCCTACGACGTAATTATCGCTATATTGCCTCTCTTTTTATTTGTAATTTGAGTTTTGGAAGGTATTTAATAGTTAATAAAATGCCTTATTTCTGTTTTTAAGATTTTAAATATGAAGGAAGGTTGATTTATTCATTTTCTAATAGTTAGAACTCACGGGATGGTGATCGGAAGCCATGAGTTCGAGTTATTCGACTTCTAGTGGACTGTTTTGTGGGATGTTTCGTGTCGTGTTTGCTATCTATATTTTGATACTATTTAATGGAGTTTTTGAGGAGAAATGGTGTGGAGAAACACTATATAATGGAGAAATGGTGGATTAGTCATTCTTTGTAATATTTTCGGGGTGTTTGACACTACCATAGTTGTTATTTTGGGTATGAAGTGATTGGGGTGTGTTGGGCTATTGTAAGCTAAATATAACTTGGATTTCGACTTGCATCCACTGTAGGAGGTAATTATATTATGTTCTTGCATGTGCTTAAGGTTATCTTGATGTTGATTAAGTTAAATGGATGGACTAGACATGAACTAGTGAATAAAGTTGCTAAGTGAAGATAGTTGGAGTTGTGGATTATTTCCTTTTGTTATAAATATATGGTATAAGGATGGAATCATTGATGAATGACTTCATTATTATTTTAATGATGTTGTTAAGTTAATGTAAGAAGTCTATATGAGGTGATATGGGTTATACGGATTCCATTCAGAGCTTGCCGCTCGTCGTGAAGTAGTTGTGACTTATTATTGTTATATGGTGTCTTGTTATTGATATTTACATGTTGCTGGATTTCTCTAGTTTTTATTGTTGGTATATGGTATTGGAGGAGGCCCTTGTTACAGGGGAGATGCTGCCCGAATTTACATAAATGAGCTACTAGCTTAAGTTACAGACTTAGCCTTTGCTCAACACTGATTTTGAATCTCCTTATGCTATGGTAGATTGAGTTGAGTTGTTTGAAAAATTTCTTGGAAGGTATTAAGGACTCAATGGAGTTAAGGTATGTTAAGACAATCCCTTCTTTCTTTTTGGTATGATCCATATGATATAAATGAAACGAGCAAATGTACAACTTTCATAAATGACTCTATTCATAGAAGTATTAGGGGTGCCTATGTTCTTGATTCCCAATGTGTCCTATTATTATACCATCTGGTCATGGGTCTCAGAAAATACGTAGTTGATATTAATCGAAGGTATATTGATATTATGACATTCCAAGAGATCTTATTGACTTACTTCATTATGCATTGCATTCATTTATATGTACATTGACCCATGACCAGATGACATTATATACGCGTATATTATATGTATATGGGGTATTTGGAAAGGTTATGGCGTTATATACGCACCACCACCTGATCACCTAGTATACGTTGATGATTTCGCCCACAATGGCTGAGATGATATGATGGGATGCCCTCAAAGGTTTGATGACGTTATGTACGCAAATACCTATGCATGGTATGACATTTATACGCACATGTATGACATTATAATCTTTTCATGATTCATAAAGCTATTCAGAATTACACGTTGAGTTCTTTACTCCATGTTTCTTTCATGTCTTTTATATACTACTTTCATGCCTTACATACTTGGTACTTTATTTGTACTGACATCCCTTTTGCCTGGGAACACTACGTTTCATGCCCACAGATCCCGATAGACATGTTTAGAATCCTCCTAGTAGGCTATCAGCTCAACGGAAGGTGTTGGTGCATTCCACTTGCTCCAGAGTTGCCTATTTGGTCAGTATGCCAGTGCATCCCAAGGAGACACACTCGGTCTGATGAAACCCTTCTCTAACAAATCCTTCAATTTCTCATTTAGCTCCTTCAATTCTGCTGGTGCCATTCTGTAGGGTGGAACAGATATAGGCCGTGTGCCCGACATCACATCAATCCCAAAATCAATCTCCCTATCTGGTGGAATCATAGGGAGCTCATTAGGAAAGACCTCCAGAAATTCATTCACAACTAGCACGGACTCAAGTGTAGGCGCCTCAACATCTGTGTCCGTAACCTGGACCAAATAGTAGATACACCCCTTGTTAATCATCTTCATGGCCTTAAGGTCAGAAATAAACCTACCCTTCGGCACCACACCATCCCTTTTCTACTCAATCACTAAATCATTTGGAAATTCAAACCTAACAGTCCTGGTTCGACAATAAAGCTTAGCGAAACATGAATAAAGCCAGTCCATCCTCATTATTTCATCAAAATCAACTATCCCCAATTCAAGTAGATCGGCCATGGTGTCCCGATCATGCACCGTGATAACACAATCCCTATAAACCCGAGTGACCACAACAGACTCACCGACTAGAGTAGATACAGAGAACGGCTCATGAAGCTATTCCAGTTCTATACCAAATTTCATAGCAACATAAGGAGTGTCATAGGACAAAGTGCAACCAGGATCAATAAGAGCATACACATCATGAGATTGGACAGTCATTATACTTGTGACAACATCTGGAGAAGCCTCTGAACTCTAGCGACCCTTCATAGCATAGAAATGGTTGGGTCCTTCCGAGCTCTGCGTACCAGCAGTAGCTGCACCATGCCCTGCGGGTGCTGGAGTACCTCGAGTTAGAGGAGGTGCTACAGATGTAGTAGCTGCAGAACTGGTTGGCTGTGTCGTACCCCTGCCCATACCCCTAGTGGGACGAACGGAGATCCCTCTGAATGTGACCCCTTAATCCACACATGTAGCATATGGGTAGGTCCATGTAGTAGATTCCCAAGTACATCTTCCCACACTTAAGGCATGGGGGCCTCCACTGCTGCTGGAATCTCCCACCATGTCAACCTTGCAGATATCCCCTGTTGCCCTGATCGAGCCTAAAATGACTCCACTGCTGCTGACCGGGCCCTGGTGGCGCTGCACTGACTGAAGACTGAGCAAAAGACTGGGTTGGACCTAATGACCATACCTTTAATGCTGACCTACCACCACCACCACCAAATGAACCACCAAAGTTGCCCACGGACTAAGCCTTATTGCTATCCTCTCGCTCCATTCTATTCTTCAACTTACGGTTCTTTGTAGCTTGAGCAAATGCCACCATCTTCCCATAGTTCATATCAGAATTCAAGGCAGTTGTAGCGGCCTCATTAATAACCAAGGGGCTAAGGCCCTGTACAAACCGGCGTAGTCTAGCCTCCATAGTGGGAAACATGTGTATAGCATACTTGGACAAGCGCGCGAATCTTTTATGGTACTCCCACACACTCAGGCTACCTTGCCTCAGGCTCTCAAACTCAGCAGCACGGGCTGCCTTAGTCTTAGCAGGCAAGAAGTGATCAATGAAGGCATCAACGAACTCACTCCACCTCGTCGCAGGGCTCCCCTCCTCACGGGACTCCTCCCATAGCTCAAACCAAGAATATGCCACCTCTTTCAGGCGATAGGAAGCAAACTCTACTGCTTCCGTCTCACTAGCACACATAACCCGAAGGGTCTTGTGCATCTCATCAATAAAGACTTGGGGGTCCTTCTCGGGATTAGTACCCGTAAACACTGCTGGAACTAGCAGATTCCCCTGGCTTACTAGAAGAGGTAGGCGCAACATTTGATCTCTGGGCCTGAGAAGTCACTATCTGAGCCAACATCTGTATGGGTCTCCTAAGATCCCCCGCATAAACATTAGGACTGGAAGCTGGGGCTGGGGGTTGAACTGAAATATAAGTTTGAGGGATCGTTGCACCCTCAGTAGTTGCAAGAACCGGTGCAGTCTGATCAGGAGTAGTAGAATCAGACAGTGTAGTATTTAGGGGAATATTCTCACCCCTCGGATGTTCACCCGCATCATCAAGTAAAGAATGAACTGGCACTCCTCGGGTAGAATTGTCTCCTTGACCAGTTCTTGCCTTGTTCCTAGGCGTCATGTATTAAATATTAGAGCACTGCACGAGTTAGAGAAGGAACAATCTTACAATCAGCTTTATCGCTCAATCTAGAACATCAAAGAAGGGTATTATTCCTAAATGCCCAAGTAGCCTCCTAATTATAGATGTGGCCCACAACACACCGATAAGAAGGACTCTACTAGACACGGCTCCGAGACATCCTAGGACACTTTAAAACCTTAGGCTTTGATACCAAGCTTGTCACGCCTCGACCTCAGGGAGCGTGATATGCGCTCAACCAAGATAACCCGGCCGAGCAAGCCTGTACAATATCTTCTACCCGAATTCACTCATGAATAAAGAAAAGATCTATTTCATTAATTAGACAATGAGGAGGATCATATGAACAACACCAATTCATTATCATTAGTTACATCATTTATAATTTTCGAAATATATACACCCTCATAGTTTGAAGTGGAATATGTGGTACAAATACAACATTACTAGTTTGACTTTCCCAACACCTCTATGGAGCCTCTAATTGATACAAAAGAGTACGATGGTAGTGCCGGCAACAAGGCCCCGACCATACCTCAAAACATATTATACAAAGAATAAAAGATATACTACCCTGATATAAAGTGGAGCTCGCCAAGTCAGCTGGGAAGAGGGGGTACCTCTATCAATGATCAAATCATAATCTCAATCACAATCACCACTATGTGTGCGGCATGGCGTCCGATCTCAGCCCGACCGGCTAGGCCGTCTCACCACCATTCCGTGTGGATCGACATCACCCTTTTCTAGCAATCATATCATCCTAATAAAGGAAATATTCTCATCACATCAATCTCATCCCTAACAAGGGGAATAATCACAATTCACTCATACACCGGCACGTGTAGTTTTGGGGTAAGGTTATTTCAACCTACCCTTCCTCGGTGACTAACGATATTACCAAGGTGTTTGTTATTTAAATGACTTTTAACTCACTTTAATATCTTCTACACGTCTCTTAATTTCACTAGCACTAGTGGCCCCAAATGTAATATCATGCTTGGCCCGTTGTCCATATTTCATATTTCATGCTCACCTCTTTCACATTCAAACAACATTGCGGATCAGCAACAACAAAGCAATTCTATTCAAGACTTTAAGCACACATGAGCAAATACGAGTCTTAGGCACATTGAGATTTCTTACGCAATTTGGCATAATAGCTTTCTTTTGAAACGCGACTTGAAGTTATAAAATTTAGATATACAACCCATACGTTGAACACATTCTCAAATAGTAACATAACATAACAAGAACATTTGGAATACATATTGAACATATATCTTTTAACATAAGGCTCATTCAGGATAATCAATTTATAATGAATAACTCGGGATACTCAGGACCTTGTGGCATTCAATTCTATGATAGGGGTTTAGCCAACATACCTCACCTCGAGCTTTTTAAATTACTACAATATTCTGTAAAATCTTAGCCACTTCGATCTATTTACAAATATAGCAAAATTGAACACAAATTAGGAAGGAGTTCATGGTTCTAGCTCATTTGAGCATTTTATCAAACACTAGGTGTGCATTATGATTTCAAGGTCCTCATATGGTGGATTCCTTCATCCCATCGCCCTAAGTCTACCCAATTGAGCTCAACAATCATCCCAGTACCCTTGATGGTACATGCATGTATAATGAACAACTTCCATACCCAATAATTTCTTTTCTCATTACCTATTTCCAACTAAATCCAGAAATTGAGGGCTAGGGAGTAGAATCTTACCTCTAGGATGAAGACCTGTTGAGTTTTCCTTGTTAATTCTCCAAGACTTGAGCAAGAAATTATGAACAGTTAGTTTAGGAACCCCCTATCACTCTAGAGCACTTCCCCACTCTCAAAATATCAGATTTTTACCTTACAAATAGTCTTCAACGACTATATATCAAAATAGGTTCGGGATATAAAATTAGAAAAAATGAAGCCCCGATGCAGACCAGCAATCGCATATGAGACCGCATAATACCTATGCGGTCCGCAAAATAGACCGCATAATGTCCCTCCAGAATTGGGTATTTCTGTGCAAGTATGTGACAGGTCTGCGGTTCGTAGACCAATTCTGCGGTCGCAGAAGTGACCGCAGAACCTCCTTCCGCAATTTCTTATGCTGGCTTCTGCGATGAATGTGCGGCCTGTGAAATGATTATGCGACTGCATAATTGACCGCAAAATAACTTCCAAAGTTTGGTAATTTCTGCGGCAGATCTATGGTCCGTAGATTAGTTTTACGATCACAGAATGAACCGTAGAAATGCCCTGCTCTACTAAAACTTTTCTTCAACTCACCAAGGCATTGTTCAACCTAACAAGTTCATACCGCAACGAGCATCATCAACACATAAGTCTACCTTAGCACCACGAAATCCCGGGTTTTAGGTGATATTGTACGGGGCCTTACAGCCACATTGGATGCTAATGGCGGATTTTGACCCTCATTTGAGGACGAATGTTCTTAAGCGGGGGAGGATGTATGGCCCCATAAAATTTCACTTAGAACCCGAGGTTTAATGGTGTTGAGGTAGGCTAATGTGTTTGAGGATTATAGAAATGCACGGACTTTACGAGTTGTACAGTGCTTTAGGGAGTTGAAGAAAGATTGTTGCAGAGCAGGCATTTTTGCGGTTCATTATGCGACCGCAGATCGGCCACAGAGTGAAGCTAAGAAATGGTCCAATTTTGGAGGTTGTTTTGCGGTCAACTATGTGACAGCATAATGTTTTCGGGTCGTACATCCGTCATAGAACTAGTAGGTAAAAACTTAGGAAGGAGGTTCTGTGGTTCATTATGTGACCGCAAAACTGATCTGCAGGCTACAGATCAGCTGCAGACATGTCCAGGCATGCCCAATTATTCTGGCCATTTCTGCAGTCCCCTTTGCAAGCCGCATAGTCGTTTTGCGGTACGATCTGCAACCGCAGTCCTGGCTTCGTAAGTTTATGTTTTGGAAAATTTCACCTGATCCCATTCTTATAAAACAACCTTGGGAGTTATTTTATAAGGTTCAAACTGCTATTTTAGAGAGAGGAAAGTGGTCTAGAGTAAGAGGAGGAATTCCTAAGCCATTTGTTCATCAATCCTTGCTCAAAACTTGGTGATTTCACAAGGAAAACTCACAAGGTATTCATCCAAGAGGTAATGTTCCATACCCTAGTCTTCAATTTCGAGTTTGGGTAGAAGATGAGTAATGGGGAGTGTGATTCTTAGGTATGGGGTTTTTATCTATGCATGCATGTACCAACAAAGTTGTAGGAAGGTTGTTGAGCTCAAAGGGCAGACATTGGGTTGTGGGATAAAGGATTCCCACCATAGGAGAACCTTGAAATCATGATTCCCACCTAGTATTTGATAAAATGCTCAAATGAGGTTAACCATCGAGTATCTTCCTAATTATGGTTCAATTTTGTTATGATTCTAAATAGATTGAAGTTGCTAGGATTTCCAAAATATTGTAGTAATTTAAGGAATCTCAAAGCGAGGTATGTTGGCTAAAGTTCTCTCTTAGAATTCATTCCCCCGATGTTCTCGTAAATCTCAAGTATGATGGGCCAATTTCTTGTTTCTCATATCCCGAGTTATTCATTATAAACTTGACTATTTCGAATAAGCCTTGTGTCGAAAGATATATGTTCAAAATGTGTTCTGAACGCTCTTGTCATATTATGTTAGCATTTGAGAACGTGTTCAAAGTATGGGTTTTGTGTTAAAATGTTATGACTTCAAGTCGTATTTCAAATGAATGTTATGATGCCAAATTGCGGAAGAAAACTCAATTTTCCTAAGACACTTATTTGCTCATATGTGTAATAAAAGTCGTGATTAGAGATGCCTTGTTGTTGATGACCCATGTTGATGTTTGAAAGTGAAAGGGGTGAGCATGAAATATGAAATATGGTCGACGTGCCAAGTATGATATTACGTTTGCGACCACTAGTGCTAATGAAATGAAACGATGCATAAAAGATTATGAAATGAGCTGAAAATACTTTATATAATAAATATTTTGGGAGTATCGTTAGTCACCGAGGAAGGGTAGGTTGAAATAACCTAACCCCGAAACTACACGTGCCAGTATAATAGTGATTGAGGGGTAAATCCCCGAACTGATGTGTTGAGAATATTCCCCCTAAATGGGATGAGATTAATGTGTTGAGATTGTTTCCCCTAAATTGGGATGGGATGATTGCTAGCAGAATGTGATGTTGATCCACACCACATTGTGGTGAGATCGCGTAGCTGATCGGGTTGATATCGGATACCATGCCGCACACATGGTGGTGATTGTGATTGTGATTATGATTGAATGTCTCTAATTGTGCAATTGTTCCTCCTCTAACTCGTGCATTCCTTTAACGTTTAGTATATGGCACCTAAGAAGAGAGCAAGAACTGGCTAAGGGGCCAATGCTGCTTCAGGAGTGGCAGTTGACCAACTATTTGATGATGCGGGTGAATACCGAAGGGGTGAGGATTATCCTCTTACTGCTTCACTGCCTGATTCCACTACACCTGGCCAGGCCACACCAGTCCATACACCTACTGAGGGTGCGACGGTTCCTCCACCTGATATTCCAGTTCCACCTCCAGCCCCAGCTTCCGGTTCTGGTATTTTTGAAGGGGATCTTAGGGGAGCTATTCAGATGTTGACTTAGATAGTGGCTTCTCAGGCTCAAAGGTCGAATGTTGCACCCACACCTTCTAGCCCATAAGGGGATTTTACTAGTTCTAGGGTGAACAGGTTTCTGCAGTTGGATCCTCCGATGTTCACGGGTGCTAATCCCGAGGAGGACCCATAGGACTTCATTGGTGAGATGCATAAGACTCTCCAGGTTATGCACGCTACTGAGAAGGAGGGAGTGGAGTTGGCCGCCTACCGCCTGAAAGGGGTGGCCTATTCTTGGTTTGAGTTGTGGGAGGACTTTCGGGAGGAGGGGAGCCCTCCAGCGAGGTGGAGTGAGTTTGCTGACACTTTCATGGACCATTTCTTGCCGGACGAGACTAGGGAAGCTCGTGCTGCAGAGTTTGAGAACCTTAATCAAGGAATTAAGAGTGTGTGGGATTATCACATAGTTTGCGCATCTATCTAAATATGCCATTCTCATGTTGCCTACTATGGAGGCTAGAGTGCGCCGGTTTGTGCAGGGCCTTAGCCCCTTAGTTATCAATGAGGCCGCTACAACTGCCTTGAATTCAGATATGAACTATGGGAAAATGGTAGGATTTGGTCAAGCTACAGAGGACCGTAAGTTGAAGAAGAGAAGAGGGCGAGAGGGTACCAGCAAGGCGCGGTCTGCGGGCAAACTTGGAGATTTATTTGGTAGTGGAAGATCAGTTTTTACGGGAGGGTCATCAGGGCCATCCTAGTCTTATGCTCAGTCTTCAACCAGTGCACTACCAACGGGGCACAGACAGCAGCAGGGAAGTCACTTCAGGCACAATTAGGGCAGCGGGGGGCCCCACCATAAGGGCCAATAAGGAGAGAGATTTCAGCAGCAGCGGAGACCCCCGTGCCCTAAGTGTGGGAGTATGCATATGGGGATCTGCTACCAGGACCTGCCGGTATGTTACGGATGCGAAATGAGGAGTCATATTCAGAGGGAGTGTTGTTTATCCCGCCAGGGTGCGGCCAGGGGCACAACACAGCCATCCAGTTCTGCAGCTGCTACATCTTTAACACCCCCTCTATCCCGAGGCACTCCGGCACCAGCAGGGTGTGGTGAAGCTAGGGGTGGTGCGCAGAGTTCAGGAGGACCCAGTCATTTCTATGCTATGAGTGGTCGCCAGAGTGTAGAGGCTTCTCCAGATGTTGTCACAGGTATATTGACTGTCCAAACTCACGATGTGTATGCTCTTATTGATCCTATTTCCACCTTGTCCTATGTTACCCCTTATGTTGCTATGGAATTTGGGATATAACTGGAACAACATCATGAGTCGTTCTCTATATCTACTCCGGTTGGCGAGTCTATTGTGGCCGCATGGGTTTATAGGGGTTGTATTATCACGGTACGTGGTCGGGACATCGTGGCGGATATCATTGAATAGGGGATGGTCGATTTTGATGTAATTATGGGGATGGACTGGCTTTACGCATGTTTTTCCAAGCTCGATTGTCGAACTAGAACTTTGAGGTTTGAATTTCCAAGTGAGGCAGTTGTTGAGTGGAAGAAGGATAATGTGGTGCTGAATGGTAGGTTTATTTCTTACCTTAAGGCCACGAAGATGATTAACAAGGGATGTATCTATCACTTGGTCCGGGTTACGGACACCGATGCTGAGGCACCTACACTCGAGTTTGTGCCAGTTGTGAATGAATTTCCAGAGGTCTTTCCTGATAAACTCCCTGGGATTCCTCCAGATAGGGATATTGATTTTGGGATTGATGTGATGCCAGGCACTCAGCCTATGTCTATTCCGCCCTACAGGATGGCACCAGTAGAATTGAAGGAACTAAAGGAGCAATTGTCATGCTTCAAACTCAGGGACCGCGACCGTCGCTCAACTGAGAGAACCCGGCCGAACAGCTTATTAGACTTCCTTCTGCCCAAACTCATCCATGAATAAAGAGGAGATGTACTCCATTAATCAATCACTGAAAAGATTTTATTAACAACTTCCTTTTCATTTCCATTAGTAGCTTCATTCATAATTTCCAAATCATTACGAGTTTATAGAATTAATGAAAAACATAATTTCCAAGTACCAATATTTCTAGTTCGATTCCCAACATCAACCATAACCCACAACCTATCTACAGAGCCTCTAAATACAATACAAGAGTAATATGGAAATGCCGGCAACAAGGCACCGGCTATACCTCAAAACACTGTACATGAGAACCAACAGATACATGACCCTGGAATGAAGTGGGGCTCGCCAATTCAGCTGAAAAGAGTGTACTGCTATCATTGATCAATGCCGTCTACTGAAGAACCACTTGCATCCATTAAAGATGCAGCGCCCCCGGCAAAAGGGACATTAGTACTGTCGAATAGCACTAGTATGTATAGCTAAAAATCCTCTTCCAAAATAGAATGCCCATATAAGAAAAGGCAACACATAAAAATAGCAAGTAACAATCAACAATATCCAAACGTCCAGTTAAAACATAATAATTTCAAAAATACAAACTTCATATATAATTTTGGTTGGGAGATCATTATCACCGATATACCACC
>AWOL01S0015755.1:0-36063 GCA_000715115.1 Nicotiana otophora | reverse complement strand
GTATTAATAATGATGCTCCCAAAAATAGTTTTGATTTGATTCTCAAACAGAAATATCATAAATACAATTGTACTCACCTCAACATCTTTCACATTGTATGAATTCTCATTCTTATTTCATGTCATTCACAACGACAATATTTCCTTGGCTCATTAGGCCATTCACAAGAATCTTTATTCCTCGCACGATGGCTGTATTTCATATTCCACACTTTCACCTCTTTCAATTTCAAAGATCACCATCAAGTATCAACATATAGGATATTTTAAAAATCATATACTTCAAATCCATTTGAAATGGAAACTTCAAACGCAAATGGTTTCTTCCCAAAAAATGAAGCATACCAACCAACAATAGAAACACACATGAAAAATTATAAACAGCCAATACATCATTTACTCTTGCAATACTCTCCCCCATAAATGACAATGTACAATTTCAACACATGAGTATATAGAACTCAAATCACACTGGATATATTTATCTAAAGCATTAGTTAAAGCAGGCACTAATGGGCATGAATTTTGTACAAAAGATTTAGACAATTCTATCTTTCATTGAAACACGACTCAAAGGCATAACCTTTTAATACGTAACCCACACTTTGAAACTTACAGAAACATTATGGAATTTAATTCCAATAGAGAAAGTTTAGGCAACATACTTCAATTGCGCTTCTTTAGACACTACAATTTTTTGGAACCCTTAGCAACCTCAATCTAGTTTAGCAATATACAAATTGAACCCAAAATTAGGAAAATGTTCGTGGTTCTAGTTCACTTATTATTTTTCCCACACTCATCACATGCATCTAAGATAAACAACCCTCACACCCATGGACCATCTTATTAATACCCCAATATAGCTATGTTTGAAATTAAGAGCTGGGGTGATGAAGTCTTACCTTTTTGGATGAAAAATTTGGTACTCTACTTGAATATTTCCAAAGCTTCAAGTGATGATTGAAGATCAATTTGATGAAAACTTAGACCCTCCCTCTTGAACCCTCTCTCTCTTACTCTAGAAACATCTGAAAATGAGCTCAAAATAAACCTAAGGGGCATTTTAACGGAATGGGGGTCGGATTTTAAATTAAGAAAAATGGTGCCCCGACACAGGTCTGCGGTTGCATATGCGACCGCATAATGGTTATGTGGTCCGCAAAGTGACCGTTGAAATGACCCTCATAATGGTTATGCGGTCCGTATACTCATTCTGCAATCGCATAATGCACCACAAAACTCCCTCCGCAAAATCTTAAGAGGGATTATGCGATCGATATGCGGTCTGCATATTGATTATGCGGTCGCATAATCGACCGCAGAACTGACCTCAAGTTGGTCAAACTTACTGCTTCACTATGCGGCCATTATGCGGTCCGCATAGTGATTATGCAGCCGCAAAATGGACCGCATAAACGCGCTTTCCCGCCAAAAATATTTCTTTACTTTCCGGTGCATTGTTCAACTCAAAAAGTCTGAACCGTACCATCCTCAAACACACAAGCCTACTTTGGCACCACGAAACCTTGCATTTACTTGCGAAATTTACTGGGATTTATACTGAAATACTTCAAAATTTTCCGGGGTGTTACAGCAATTGAAGGATTTCTTAGAAAAGTGTTTCATATGACCGAGTGTGTCACCATGGGGCGCACCGGTCCTCTTTGTGAGGAAGAAAGTTGGATCACTGAGTATGTGTATTGACTACCGGCAGCTCAACAAAGTCACAATCAAAAATAAGTACCCGTTACCAAGAATAGATGATTTGTTTGATCAGTTACAAGGTGCTAGATACTTCTCCAAAATTGATTTACGATCCGGGTAACACCAATTGAAGATTAGGGAGCAGGATATTCCGATTTTTGGTTCCATTTTTGCTATATTGCTAAAATAGATTGAAGTTGCTAATATTTCGGAATATCTTAGAGTATTAAGAAGCTCAATTGAACTATATTGGCTAAACCCCCTCTTCTTAGAATTGAATCCCATGGTTTTCATGAAATCGATGCAAGTCCCAAAATGAACGTCCTAGAAATTGATATCCCGAATGTGCTTGTTTTGAAAATATATGTATAATATGTATTCTCATGCTTCCGTCATGTTATGTCGTCGTCTGAGGAAATGTTTAAACCTAGAATATGCGCTAAAACCTGCCCAGCCTTCAAGTCAAATTTGACTAAAGACTGTTATGCCAAATTATGTGAAAAGCCTCTATGTGCCTTAGATTCTAAATTGCTCACATGTGAAATTAAAAGTCTTGAATGAAAAATCGTATTTTTGTTGATGATAATAATAATGTAGGAATGTGGAAAATGGTATTGTGGAACTGCACCTCCACCCGCATACATTGGGGTGAGGTGGTACGACCGCTTTGTGTATAGTTTTTGTATTGTTATGGAACTACCACCCACATATATATATTGGGGTGAGGCGGCATAGCAGCTTTGTGTCGGTATTAGTATCGTTGAAGCATTTCCACCCGCATACATTAGGGTGAGGCGGCATAGCCGCTTTGTGTATGTTCTTGGCACTGTGGGTTATACATCCACCGCATACATTGGGGTGAGGCGGCAGGGCCGCTTGAGTAGAGTTGTGGTATTGTATTTACACCTCCACCTGCATACATCGGGTGAGGCGGCGGGGCTGCTTTGTGTGAAGATGGTTACAGAGGATCTCATCATTAAATCCTATAAATGTTATTGATAGATCTTAATAAGCTTGCTCTAGTTTAAACGGTTATTTATATTTTGCTATTGACGCCCTGATTCATCATATGCATATTGTATTTCTAAATTCTTGAATGGGTGTTTGGTTTTCATCCTAGTACTATTCGACAGTACTAACATCTCTTTTGCCGGGGGCGCTGCATATTTAAATGGATGCAGGTGGTTCGACAGTAGGAGATATTGATCAGTGATAGAAGTACACCTTCTTCCCAGCTGATTGGTGAGCCCAATTCATCCCGGGGTCATGTATCTTTTGTTCTTTGTGTATTCTGTTCTAGGTATAGCCGGGGCCTTATTGCCAGCATTATCATTGTACTCTTCTTTACCTATAGAGGCTCCATAGACATAGTGTGTGTTGTGTATTGGTGCTGGGAAAGATAAATTATGTTATGTTGTGGTTGTATTACTTGTCCCACTTGAGACTTTAAATATGATCAAAACTATTGGTAATGAGTTGATATTGTAGACATGATCACGTTTTGTCTAACTAATGAAAATATGTATTATCTCCATTCGTGGATGAGTTTGGGTAGAAGGAAATCTAACGTCTTTCTCGGTCGGGTTCACTCGATTGAGCACCGGTCGCGCTCCTCGGTTTTGGGGCGTGACACAATCTCAGTCCTTTTCCGAGTTGTAAGGCCCCGTAAGATTTTTCCTAAAAACCCGGATTCCGTGATGCGGAAGTAGGCGTAGAGTTTAATAGTAGTAGAAGGAAATATTTTTGCAGAAGTAGGCATTTTTGCGGCCCTATATGCGTCCGCATAATCTCTCTGCAGGTAGTAGAATGGCTGCAGAGTGAAGCAGCCTTTTTGGCCAATTTTGAAGTCAATTTTGCAGCCCATTATGCGGCTGCATAACTTTTTCGCGGGCCGCACTTTGATCGCATAGGCATCCTTAGACTTTTACGGAGGGAGGTTCTGCGACACATTATGTGACCGCAGAACAGGTCTGCGGGCTGCATAACGGCTAGAGAGTGAAGCAGGCCAGCCCAGTTCCCAGGGCCGCCTTTCGCGGTCATTTCGCACCCGTTCCGGAGCTTCATTTTTGGGGTTTTTAATCCCGACCCTATTTCATTAAAACACATCCCATAGACCATTTTGAGCTTAGTTCTGATATCTTTGGAGTGTGAGAGAGAGTCCTAGAGGGAGAAAATGACCCTCATCAAATATTTCTCTTCGATTCTTGCTTAAACCTTTGAAAATTATCAAGAGAAGCACCCTAGGTCTTCATCCTAAGAGGTAAGATTCTATCACCAAGCTCTTAAATTCGAAAATTAACTTGAATAGGCAATTAGTAAGGTAGTTCATGGGGATCGGAGTGCTTAGCTTGCATGCATGTATTCTTACGGTACGTGGGGAGGTTGTGAGTTAAAGATAGAAAATAATGGGGTGTGGGATGGTGAAGTCTTTCATAAAAGGGCCATGGAACCTTAATACACACATAGTGTTTGATAAAATGCTCAAGTGATCATTTTCCTATTTTTTGGTTCAATTTTTGCTATATTACTAAACTAGATTGAAGTTGCTAATATTCTAGAACATCTTAGAGTTTTAAGAACCTCAATTGAGGTATGTTGGCTAAACCCCCTCTTCTTAGAATTGGATCCCATGGTATTCATGAAATCGATGCAAGTTCCAAAATGAAAATCATCGCAATTGCTATCCCAAATGTGCTTGTTTTGAAAATATATGTGTAATATGTATTCCCATGCTTCCATCATGTTATCTCGTCGTCTGAGGAAATGTTCAAACTTAGAATATGTGTTAAAAATGCCCAGCCTTCAAGTGACTAAAGACTGTTATGCCAAATTGTGTGAAAAGCCTCTATGTGCCTTAGATTCTAAATTACTCACATGTGAAATCAAAAGTCCTGAATGAAAATCGTGTTGTTGTTGATGATAAAAATAATGTTGGAATGTGGAAAAGAACTTGAATCATGAAATACGGCCAAGCACCAAGAATAACTTTATAATTTGGGCCACTCGTGCCATTGTATTGAATAAAGGGGAAAGAAATATGAAGTGAGATGGCTGATTGAAAAGGGGTGATGTCTCAAATGAGATGGCTTAGCCGATCGGGCCGAGATCGGACTCCGTGTAAGAACACGGTAGTATTGTCGATGAAATTATGAATATGGTTGATGTCTCAAATGAGATGGCCTAGCGGATCGGGCCGAGATCGGACTTCGTGTAACAACACGGAGGTATTGTGGATTGTGGCATATTGGCACTAAAAACCATCCAACCTAATAATGCGGGCATTGACTTAAAAATCTATGTGATCCTTAACTTGATGTTTAATATTATTTAAAGCTCATAATGCATTCTTGACTGTTTCCCCCTGTATTATTGTTCATTCTATTGAGATAGTATTTTAGTTTTAGATACTAGCACTATTCGACAATACTAGCGTCCCTTTTGTCGAGGGATGCTGCATCTTTAAATGGATGCAGGTGGTTCCATAGCAGACAATGTTGATCACAAATAGTGTTGCATCGTCTTCTCAGCGGACTCGGTGAGCCCCGTTTCATTGCGGGGTCATGTATTGTACCTCTTGTTTATATTGTGGTCACTGTTTAAGGTATAGCTGGGGCCTTGTTGCCGGCACCATATTCACTCTCTTTTGTATCTTTAGAGGCTTCGTAGACACTATGTGGATTGTATATGGGTGTTAGAAAGGTCAACGGATCATGTTGTGTTTTGGGCTCTTGTTCCACTCAGTCATATGGATGTATGTATTTTGAAACTTAATAATGATGTAGCAAAATTAAACGACTTAGTAATGTATATATATATATATGAACTTTCTACTGCCTAACTAATTAGAGCATGCCTTATATGGATCATAGGTGAATCAGGTAGATACTGTCTAACAGGCTTTCTTGACCGGGTCCACTCGGTTGAACGCTGATCGCGCTCCCTGAGGTTGGGGCGTGACAAGCTTGGTAACAGAGCCTATGGTTTTAAAGTGTCCTAGGATGTCGCGGAGCCATGTCTGGTAGAGTCCTTCTTATCGGTGCGTTGTCTACCACATCTATAAGTTGGAGGCTACTTGGACATTTAGGAACAATATCCTTCTTTGATATTCTAGATCGTGCGATGAAACTAATTGTGCAATTGTTCCTCCTCTAACTCGTGCATTCCTTTAACGTTTAGTATATGGCACCTAAGAAGAGAGCAAGAACTGGCTAAGGGGCCAATGCTGCTTCAGGAGTGGCAGTTGACCAACTATTTGATGATGCGGGTGAATACCGAAGGGGTGAGGATTATCCTCTGACTGCTTCACTGCCTGATTCCACTACACCTGGCCAGGCCATACCAGTCCATACACCTACTGAGGGTGCGACGGTTCCTCCACCTGATATTCCGGTTCCACCTCCAGCCCCAGCTTCCGGTTCTGGTAATTTTGAAGGGGATCTTAGGGGAGCTATTCAGATGTTGACTTAGATAGTGGCTTCTCAGGCTCAAAGGTCGAATGTTGCACCCACACCTTCTAGCCCATAAGGGGATTTTACTAGTTCTAGGGTGAACAGGTTTATGCAGTTGGATCCTCCGATGTTCACGGGTGCTAATCCCGAGGAGGACCCATAGGACTTCATTGGTGAGATGCATAAGACTCTCCAGGTTATGCACGCTACTGAGAAGGAGGGAGTGGAGTTGGCCGCCTACCGCCTGAAAGGGGTGGCCTATTCTTGGTTCGAGCTGTGGGAGGACTTTCGGGAGGAGGGGAGCCCTCCAGCGAGGTGGAGTGAGTTTGCTGACGCTTTCATGGACCATTTCTTGCCGGACGAGACTAGGGAAGCTCGTGCCGCAGAGTTTGAGAACCTTAATCAAGGAATTAAGAGTGTGTGGGATTATCACATAGTTTGCGCATCTGTCTAAATATGCCATTCTCATGTTGCCTACTATGGAGGCTAGAGTGCGCCGGTTTGTGCAGGGCCGTAGCCCCTTAGTTATCAATGAGGCCGCTATAACTGCCTTGAATTCAGATATGAACTATGGGAAAATGGTAGGATTTGGTCAAGCTACAGAGGACCATAAGTTGAAGAAGAGAAGGGGGCGAGAGGGTACCGGCAAGGCGCGGTCTGCGGGCAACCTTGGAGATTTATTTGGTAGTGGAAGATCAGTTTTTACGGGAGGGTCATCAGGGCCATCCTAGTCTTATGCTCAGTCTTCAACCAGTGCACCACCAACGGGGCACAGTCAGCAGTAGGGAAGTCACTTCAGGCACAATTAGGGCAGCGGGGGGCCCCACCATAAGGGCCAATAAGGAGAGAGATTCCAGCAGCAGCGGAGACCCCCGTGCCCCAAGTGTGGGAGTATGCATATGGGGATCTGCTACCAGGACCTGCCGGTATGTTACGGATGCGAAATGAGGAGTCATATTCAGAGGGAGTGTTGTTTATCCCGCCAGGGTGCGGCCAGGGGCACAACACAGCCATCCAGTTCTGCAGCTGCTACATCTTTAACACCCCCTCTATCCCGAGGCACTCCGGCACCAGCAGGGTGTGGTGCAGCTAGGGGTGGTGCGCAGAGTTCAGGAGGACCCAGTCATTTCTATGCTATGAGTGGTCGCCAGAGTGTAGAGGCTTCTCCAGATGTTGTCACAGGTATATTGACTGTCCAAACTTACGATGTGTATGCTCTTATTGATCCTATTTCCACCTTGTCCTATGTTACCCCTTATGTTGCTATGGAATTTGGGATATAACTGGAACAACATCATGAGTCGTTCTCTATATCTACTCCGGTTGGCGAGTCTATTGTGGCCGCAGGGGTTTATAGGGGTTGTATTGTCACGGTACGTGGTCGGGACACCGTGGCGGATATCATTGAATAGGGGATGGTCGATTTTGATGTAATTATGGGGATGGACTGGCTTTACGCATGTTTTTCCAAGCTCGATTGTTGAACTAGAACTTTGAGGTTTGAATTTCCATGTGAGACAGTTGTTGAGTGGAAGAAGGATAATGTGGTGCTGAATGGTAGGTTTATTTCTTACCTTAAGGCCACGAAAATGATTAACAAGGGATGTATCTATCACTTGGTCCGGGTTACGGACACCGATGCTGAGGCACCTACACTCGAGTTTGTGCCAGTTGTGAATGAATTTCCAGAGGTCTTTCCTGATAAACTCCTTGGGATTCCTCCAGATAGGGATATTGATTTTGGGATTGATGTGATGCCAGTCACTCAGCCTATGTCTATTCCGCCCTACAGGATGGCACCAGTAGAATTGAAGGAACTAAAGGAGCAATTGTCATGCTCCAAACTCAGGGACCGCGACCGGCGCTCAACCGAGAGAACCCGGCCGAACAAGCCTATTAGACTTCCTTCTGCCCAAACTCATCCATGAATAAAGAGGAGATGTACTCCATTAATCAATCACTGAAAAGATTTTATTAACAACTTCCTTTTCATTTCCATTAGTAGCTTCATTCATAATTTCCAAATCATTACTAGTTTATAGCATTAATGAAAAACATAATTTCCAAGTACCAATATTTCTAGTTCGATTCCCAACATCAACCATAACCCACAACCTATCTACGGAGCCTCTAAATACAATATAAGAGTAATATGGAAATGCCGGCAACAAGGCACCGGCTATACCTCAAAACACTGTACATGAGAACCAATAGATACATGACCTTGGAATGAAGTGGGGCTCGCCAATTCAGCTGAAAAGAGTGTACTGCTATCATTGATCAATGCAGTCTACTGAAGAACCACTTGCATCCATTAAAGATGCAGCACCCCCGGCAAAAGGGACATTAGTACTGTCGAATAGCACTAGTATGTATAGCTAAAAATCCTCTTTCAAAATAGAATGCCCATATAAGAAAAGGCAACACATAAAAATAGCAAGTCACAATCAACAATATCCAAACGTCCAGTTAAAACATAATAATTTCAAAAATACAAACTTCATATATAATTTTGGTTGGGAGATCATTATCACCGATATACCACCATCTTTGTTAGCACGGAGTCCGATCACGCCCGATCGACCAGGCCATCTCCCCACGGACAATGTGGTTTGACATGTGATGCGAAAGAAAGTTGTTACCAAGAGTAGTACCACCATATGCGCAATATGGCATCTGATCTCCACCCGATCAGCTAGGCCGCCATCCCACATATGCCGTGCGGGTTGACTTTTCCAATCCACAAAGGTTCCAG
The DNA here is from genome assembly GCA_000715115.1 of Nicotiana otophora. Classification (NCBI taxonomy): domain Eukaryota; kingdom Viridiplantae; phylum Streptophyta; class Magnoliopsida; order Solanales; family Solanaceae; genus Nicotiana; species Nicotiana otophora. Next base: position 27,154 of record AWOL01S0015755.1, on the reverse strand, counting down.
TTGCATCCCAATTAAGGGGAATAATATCACAATCTACCCCTACACCAGCACGTGTAGTTTTAGGTGTGGGCCTTATGACCCACCCTTCCTTGGTATTGCTAATGATGCTCCCAAAAATAGTTTTGATTTGATTCTCAAACAGAAATATCATAAATACAATTGTACTCACCTCAACATCTTTCACATTGTATGAATTCTCATTCTTATTTCATGTCATTCACAACGACAATATTTCCTTGGCTCATTAGGCCATTCACAAGAATCTTTATTCCTCGCACGATGGCCGTATTTCATATTCCACACTTTCACCTCTTTCAATTTCAAAGATCACCATCAAGTATCAACATATAGGATATTTTAAAAACCATATACTTCAAATCCATTTGAAATGGAAACTTCAAACGCAAATGGTTTCTTCCCAAAAAATGAAGCATACCAACCAACAATAGAAACACACATGAAAAATTATAAATAGCCAATACATCATTTACTCTTGCAATACTCTTCCCCATAAATGACAATGTACAATTTCAACACATGAGTATATAGAACTCAAATCATACTGGATATATTTATCTAAAGCATTAGTTAAAGCAGGCACTAATGGGCATGAATTTTGTACAAAAGCTTTAGACAATTCTATCTTTCATTGAAACACGACTCAAAGGCATAACCTTTTAATACGTAACCCACACTTTGAAACTTACAGAAACATTATGGAATTCAATTCCAATAGAGAAAGTTTAGGCAACATACCTCAATTGCGCTTCTTTAGACTCTACAATTTTTTGGAACCCTTAGCAACCTCAATCTAGTTTAGCAATATACAAATTGAACCCAAAATTAGGAAAACGTTCATGGTTCTAGTTCACTTATTATTTTTCCCACACTCTTTATCACATGCATCTAAGATAAACAACCCTCATACCCATGGACCATCTTATTAATCCCCCAATATAGCTATGTTTGAAATTAAGAGCTGGGGTGATGAAGTCTTACCTTTTTGGATGAAACATTTGGTACTCTACTTGAATATTTCCAAAGCTTCAAGTGATGATTGAAGATCAATTTGATGAAAACTTAGACCCTCCCTCTTGAACCCTCTCTCTCTTACTCTAGAAAGATCTGAAAATGAGCTCAAAATAAACCTAAGGGGCATTTTAACGGAATGGGGGTCGGGTTTTAAATTAAGAAAAATGGTGCCCCGACACAGGTCTGCGGTCGCATATGCGACCGCATAATGGTTATGTGGTCCGCAAAGTGACCGTTTAAATGACCCTCATAATGGTTATGCGGTCCGCATACTCGTTCTGCAATCGCATAATGCACCACAGAACTCCCTCCACAAAATCTTAAGAGGGATTATGCGATCTATATGCGGTCTGCATATTGATTATGCGGTCGCATAATCGACCGCAGAACTGACCTCAAGTTGGTCAAACTTACTGCTTCACTATGCGGCCATTATGCGGTCCGCATAGTGATTATGCGGCCGCAAAATGGACCGCATAAACGCGCTTTCCCGCCAAAAATTTGTCTTTACTTTCCGGTGCATTGTTCAACTCAAAAAGTCTGAACCGTACCATCCTCAAATACACAAGCCTACTTTGGCACCACGAAACCTTGCATTCACTTGCGAAATTTACTAGGCTTTATACTGAAATACTTCAAAATTTTCCGGGGTGTTACAGCAATTGAAGGATTTCTTAGAAAAGTGTTTCATATGATCGAGTGTGTCACCATGGGGTNCCTTGCATTTACTTGCGAAATTTACTGGGATTTATACTGAAATACTTCAAAATTTTCCGGGGTGTTACAGCAATTGAAGGATTTCTTAGAAAAGTGTTTCATATGACCGAGTGTGTCACCATGGGGTGCACCGGTCCTCTTTGTGAGGAAGAAAGTTGGATCACTGAGTATGTGTATTGACTACCGGCAGCTCAACAAAGTCACAATCAAAAATAAGTACCCGTTACCAAGAATAGATGATTTGTTTGATCAGTTACAAGGTGCTAGATACTTCTCCAAAATTGATTTACGATGCGGGTAACACCAATTGAAGATTAGGGAGCAGGATATTCTGATTTTTGGTTCTATTTTTGCTATATTGCTAAAATAGATTGAAGTTGCTAATATTTCGAAATATCTTAGAGTATTAAGAAGCTCAATTGAGGTATATTGGCTAAACCCCCTCTTCTTAGAATTGAATCCCATGGTTTTCATGAAATCGATGCAAGTCCCAAAATGAACGTCCTAGAAATTGATATCCCGAATGTGCTTGTTTTGAAAATATATGTGTAATATGTATTCTCATGCTTCCGTCATGTTATGTCGTCGTCTGAGGAAATGTTTAAACCTAGAATATGCGCTAAAAACTGCCCAGCCTTCAAGTCAAATTTGACTAAAGACTGTTATGCCAAATTATGTGAAAAGCCTCTATGTGCCTTAGATTCTAAATTGCTCACATGTGAAATTAAAAGTCTTGAATGAAAAACCGTATTTTTGTTGATGATAATAATAATGTAGGAATGTGGAAAAGAACTTGAATCATGAAATACGGTCAAGTGCCAAGAATAACTTTATAATTGGGGCTACTCATGCCATTGTATTGAAAAGAGGGGAAAGAAATATGAAGTGAGATGACTGATTGAAAAGGGGTGATGTCTCAAATGAGATGGCTTAGCTGATCGGGCCGAGATTTGACTTCGTGTAAGAACACAGTGGTAATGTGGATGAAATTACGAATATAGTTGACGTCTCAAATGAGATGGCCTAGCCGATCGGGCCGAGATCGGACTCCGTGTAAGAACACGGTGATATTGTGGATTGTGGCATATTGGCACTAAAAATCATCTAACCTAATAATGCGGGAATTGACTTAAAAATCGATGTGATCCTTAACTTGATGTTGTAGTGTTATTTAAAGCTCATATTGCATTCTTGACTGTTTCCCCTATATTATTGTTCATTCTATTGAGATAGTGTTTTAGTTTTACATACTAGTACTATTCGACAGTGCTAACGTCCCTTTTTCTGGGGGTACTGCATCTTTAAATGGATGAAGATGGTTCCATAGCAGACAATATTGATCACAGATAGTATTGCATCCTCTTCTCAGCGGACTCGGTGAGCCCCATTTCATTCCGGGGCCATGTATTGTACCTTTTGTTTATATTGTGGTCACCTTTTGAGATATAGCCGGGGCCTTGTTGCCGGCACCATCTTCACTCTCTTTTGTATCTTTAGAGGCTCCATAGACACTATGTGGGTTGTATATGGGTGTTAGAAAGGTCAACGGATCATGTTGTGTTTTAGGCTCTTGTTCCACTCAGTCATAAGGATGTATGTATTTTGAAACTTAACAATGATGTAACAAAATGAAACGACTTAGTAATGTATATATGTATGAACTTTCTACTGCCTAACTAATGAGAGCATGCCTTCTCTGGAAAATAGGTGAGTCGTGTAGATAGTGTCTAACAAGCTTGCTCGACCGGGTTCACTCGGTTGAGCGCCGGTCTTGCTCCCCAAGGTTGGGGCATGACATTAGTCTTCGGCTAATGCACCGCTATCAGGGCCCTGTCAGCAGGAGCAGTAGTAAAGCCGTTTTAGGCCTAGTCAGGGCAACAGGGGTTCCTACCAATAGGGTCGGCATGATGGTAGATTCCAGCAGCAACGGAAGCACCCATGTCCTAGGTGTGGAAAGATGCACTTAGGAATATGTTATATGGACTTACCCGTATGCTATAAATGCGGGTTGAGGGGCCACACTCAGAGGGATTGCCATTTGTCCCTCCAGGTTGCATGCAGGGGCCCAGCACAACCAGCTAGTTCTGCAGCTACTACATCCGCAACACCTCCTCCAACTCGACGCACTCCAACACCCGCAAGGCGTGGTGCAGCTAGGGGTGGAGCATATAGTTCGGGAGGATCCGACCGTTTCTATGCTATAAGGAGTCGCCAGAATTCAGAAGCTTCTCTAGATGTTGTCACAGGTATATTGACTGTCCAATCTCATGATGTGTATGCTCCTATTGATCCCGATTCCACTTTGTCATATCTCACTCCATATGTTGCTATAGAATTTTGGATAAAACCAGAACAACTTCATGAGTCATTCTTTGTATCTACTCCAGTTGGTGAGTCTATTTTGGCCGCGCGGGTTTATAGGGATTGTGTTGTCATGTTGCGTGGTCGGGACACCATGGCCTATCTCATTGAATTGAGGATGGTCGATTTTGATGTAATAATAGGGATGGACTGGCTTTAGTCATGTTTTGCCAAGTTTGATTGCCGAACCAGGACCCTTAGGTTTGAATTTCCAAATGAGCCAATTATTTAGTGGAAGGGGAATGATCTGGTGCTAAAGGGTAGGTTTATTTCTTACCTTAAGGCCACGAAGATAATCAACAAATGGTGTATTTACCATATTGTCCATGTTACGAACATCGATGTTGAGGCACCTACACTTGAGTCTGTGCCTATTGTGAATGAATTTACGAGAGTCTTTCCGAATGAGCGCCCTGGTATACCACCAGACTGGGAGATTGATTTTGGGATTCATGTGATGCCAGACACGCAGCCTATATCTATTCCGCCCTACAGAATGGCACCGGCAGAATTGAAGGAACTAAAGGAACAATTGAGAGATTTGTTCGAAAAAGGTTTCATCCGACCGAGTGTGTCGCTTTGGGGCGCACTGGTTCTCTTTTTAAGGAAGAAGGATGGGTCACTACAAATGTATATTGACTATAGGCAGCTTAACAAGGTCACAATCAAGAATAAATACCCACTGCCAAGGAGAGATAATTTATTTGACCAGTTGCAGGGTGCTAGGTACTTCTCCAAAATTGATTTATGATATGGGTATCACCAATTGAATATCAGGCAGCAAGATGTTCCTAACACAGCTTTTAGAACCCGATATGGGCACTTTGAATTTTTTGTGATGTCTTTTGGCCTAACGAATGCCCCGGCGGCATTCATGGATCTTATGAACCGAGTTTTCAAGCCGTTCCTCGACTCTTTTGTGATAGTGTTTATTGACGATATCCTTGTATATTCACACAATCGGTGATTTATTTGACCAGTTGCAGGGTGCTAAGTACTTCTCCAAAATTGATTTATGAAATGGGTATCACCAATTGAAGATCAGGGAGCAGGATGTACCGCAATCAACTTTTAGAACCCGATATAGGCACTTTGAATTTTTGGTGATGTCTTTTGGGCTAACGAATGCCCCGGAGACATTCATGGATCTTATGAACCGAGTTTTCAAGTAGTTCCTTGACACTTTTGTGATAGTGTTTGTCACGCCCCAAACTTGGGGAGCGCGACCGGCGCTCAACAGAGTAAACCTGGCTGAGCAAGCCTATTAGATTTCATTCTACCCAAACTCATTTATGAAATAAGAGGAGATGTACTCCATTAATCAAACACTGAGAATATTTCATTAACATCTTCCATTCATTCCATTAGCAACTGCGTTCATAATTTCCAAAAGTGTTACAAGTTTATAGATATAATGAAAAACATGCTTGCCAAATAGCAACATTTTAGTTCAGTTCCCAACATCATACACCACCCACAACATGTCTACGGAGCCTCTAAATATGACAGAAGAATAGTATGGAAGTGCCGGAAACAAGGCCCCATCTATACCTCAGGACACAAAGTGTAACATCAAGTGACATCGAGCCCGGAATAGAGTAGGGCTCACCAAAACCTGCTGAATAGGGAATAACGTCTACCGAGGACCAAAGTTGCACCGCTGATGAATCACCTGCATCCATTGAAGATGCATCGCCCCCGGCCAAAGGGACGTTAGTACATATGGAATAGTACTAGTATGTAAAGCTAACTATCCTCTTTCAAAATAGAATACCAATGTAAGAAAGGGAAATCCATAGAAACAGCAAGTCACAATCAATGATATTCAAATGCCAAGTTAAAATATAATCGTGTCCAAAATATGAAGATAACACTGTGAAGTGATAATCAAATTATGATGATAATATTATTTTTGGTTGAGAGAGCTTTAGCACCAATATACCACTGTTCACAATATCCCCGTTCACAACACGAATGTTCATAATACCAATTTTTACAATACCAATATTCACAATACCAATGCCACCGTGCTTTTAGAACGGAGTTTGATCACGACCCGACCGGCTAGGCTATCTCATTAGAGACATCAACCACAATTACTATCTATACCAATACTACCATAATTTTAGTACGGAGTCCGATCACGACCCGATCGGCTAGGTTATCTCCTTAGAGACATCAACAATAATTACTATCAATACCAATACCACCGTAATTTTAGCACGGAGTCCGATCACGACCCGATCGGCTAGGGTGTCTTATTTGATGACATCAACCAAAATCACATTTTCAATTACAATTTCCAGCACAATCACTACCATTGTGCGGTATGGTGTCCGATCACAACCCAATCGGCTAGGATGTCTTATTCGAGACATCAACCCTTTTATATCAATCAATATTATCCCAATTAAGAGGAATAATTTTATCACATCAATCTCATCCTAAATAAGGAGAATAATTCACAAAAATAACATAGGTGCAAATGTATTTACCTCATCATCTTTCACATTGTATAAATCTCAACTAGTATTTTTAACCAATAACAACAACAATATTTCCTTGGCTCTTTTGGCCATTCACAAGATTCTTTATTCAAGGCACGATGGTCATATATGTTATTCCACAATTTCATTTCTTCCCTCTCATGTATCATCATCATAAATATCAACATACATATAACATTTCGGAAATCACAACTTTAAGTTCATTAGAAATGAACAATTTAAGCACAATAGATTTATTTCCGAGAAATGGAGTAAAATAATTGACAATTGATGCGCAAGTTAAAATCATCAACAAGTAACACGCCATTTATTCTTAAAATACTTTTCCCCAAAAATATCAATACGCAGTTTCCACTCACGAATATGTAAGAACGCAAAATACATTGAAAATATTTACAAAGCATAGCATTAGTTAAAATAGACACATATGGGCATCACTTGAATTCATAAGCTCTAAGGCAATTCTATTTTCAAAGTCAATTTGGAATAGTTGAATCAAAGCTCATTTCATAACCTTTCTCACATCATTTCATTTCATTGGCACCATTGGCCACAAGTTTAACTTTCACTCTTAGCACGTTGGCCACACTTTATATCCTCAATTCATTTATTTCACTTCCAACCATCTTTATAGATTATCAACAATAAGACATTTCCAATCAAGACTTTAGGTACACATATGAGCAATTAAGAGTCTTAAACATATTGTGTTTTCTCACACAATTTGGCATCATAAACTTCATTTGAAACACAACTCAAACACATAGAATTTTAATACACATATCACTCTTGAACACATTCCCAAAATATAACATAATGTGATAGGAACATTCGGAACATGTTTTGAATACATAATTCTCGATACTTTGCTTATTCGGGATAATCAAATTTATTGGAAACAACATGGAACATAGAATAAGGAACTTGAGACAACCATACTTGAAACTTATGAGAACATCATTGAATTCAATTCTAAGAGAGTAGCTTAGCCAACGCACCTCGCTTTGAGCTTTCCTTAAGTTACTACATCGTTCCGCAAATTCTAGCAATCCCAATATATTTTGAGACATAACAAAATTGAACAAAAATTATGAAGGTATTCATGGTTTCAGCTCATTTTAGCATTTTATCAAACACTAAGTGTGCAAATTTGGCTACAAGGTTCTTCTACAAGATTTCCTTCATTCCATAACCCAATCTTTACTTATTTAAGCTCAACAATCTTCCCACAAACCTTATTGGTATATATATGTATACATAATACTCTCATACCCAAGAATCATACTTCTCATGACCTACTTTTAATCAAAATCCCGAAATTTAGGGCTAGGGAGTAGAATCTTACCCATTAGATGAAGATCTTGTGAAATCCTCAAGCCTTGAGCAAGAATTGATGAACAAAATAGCTAGGTCTTCTCGTTCTCTCTCTAATATAGCTCTCTACTCTCTCTAAAAAAATCACATTTTACCTTCAAAAATGACCCCCTAAGGCCTTATATCAAAATTGGATCGGATATGAAAATTTTCAAAAAATGACCCCCGAAGTCAATTATATGGTGCAATTATGCTATAGCATAATCATTTTGTGGGCAGCAGAATTGCAGCATAATCAATTATGCGACAGCATAATATGTTTTTTAAAAATTTGCCCGTCTCTGATCCACTTTGCAATGCGTATGCGGTCCGTTGAACCGTTTTGCAATCGCGAAATTGATCACAGATCTAGCCTTTGGTAATTTGGTCATAACTTCTTATAGGAGTGTCCAAATGACGAACGGTTTAAAGCGTTAGAAACTAGACACATAGACCTTTGTTTGATAGGTAATACACCATATAATGCTTCATATCAAGATAAGTATGCTATTTTGAATTTAGGTCTTGTTCAAACTCACTTGAAACGTTATCCCATCATAAAATTTTCAACTTGACTTAGCCTTGGGGCTCTTCTTAAACCATAAACCATTCTTAATGCACCTCATTCATATATTATCATGATCAATTGATATCATTCATATAATATTCCTTGTCTGTATACAGAATAATATAATTAGCTCACATAAACTTTCTTAATAGAGCTTAAGTACTTCGAAATTTTCAAGGATATTATATTCTCCCCCACTTAAGAACATTCGTCCTCGAATATTTTACAAGTCCCTTCTAAGAATAGAGTTACTATCATTTTACCTCCAACCATTATACATAGGCATTTATGACTACCTCGGTCTTACACATTCTTTCCAAAATTTTAACTTACTTATGTACCTTAAGATTTGGCTATCTTCACGAATTCTTAAACAATTTTGATAGAGTTTCCCCTGCAACTCGGCCTTTCTACCTGTCAGAGAATCCCAGAAATCAAGTTATATGCAAAGTTTCCCCTGCAAATCCTATATCAGCATAAGTTATATGCAAAGTTTTCAAAGTGTGAATTTTGGCTTGAATCTGTCACATTCTTGGGTCATGTCATCTCTAGTGAAGGAATTAAGGTTGATCCTCAGAAAATTACAGCTGTGAAGAATTGGTCGAGGCCTACAACTCCAACAGGGATTCGTAGTTTCTTAGACTTAGCTGGATATTACAGAAAGTTTGTGGCGGGATTCTCTACTCTTGCCTCTTCGTTGACTAAATTGACATAGAAAGCGGTTAAGTTCCAATGGTCAGATGCTTGTGAAAGGAGCTTTCAGGAGTTGAAATTGAGATTACCAAAAGGTACAAATGGGTTTGTAGTATATTATGATGCAACATGTCAAGGTATTAATGAAACATGTCAAGGTGATAGCTTGACACTTGGGTGTGTATTAATGCAACATGTCAAGGTGATAGCTTATGCTTCTAGGCAACTCAAGAATCATGAAAAGAACTATCCAACACATGAGTTAGAACTTGCGGCAGTGGTATTTGCATTGAAAATTTGGCATCATTATTTATATGGGGTCCATGTGGATATATTTACGGACCATAAGAGCCTTTAATATATTTATAAGCAGAAGGAATTGAATCTGAGGTAGAGAAGATGGCTTGAGTTACTCAAGGAATATGACATTGATATTCTATATCATCCAGGGAAGGCTAATGTTGTGGCAGATGCTCTTAGCCGGAAATCTATAGGTAGTTTAGTACACTTGGAGACATATCAAAGGCCATTGGCCAAGGAAATTCACTGATTGGGTAGTTTGGGAGTTCGTCTTGCAGGCTCTAGTGAAGGAGGGGTGATTGTGCAAAATAAGGCTGAATCATCACTTGATGTGGAAGTTAAGGAGAAGCAATACAACGATCCATCGTTAGCACAATTGAAAGAGGGAATTCATAAACATAAGAGCATGGCCGTTTCTCTTCGCATGGGTGTTGGTACACTAAGGTACCAAGGGCGTCTATGTATTCCAAATGTAGATGGTCTCCGGGAGAGAATCATGACCGAGGCTCACACCTCTAGGTATTCTGTGCACCCGGGCTCTACAAAAATGTATCATGATCTTAAGGAATTCTATTGGTGGAATGATATGAAGAGGAATGTAGCAGACTTTGTGGCAAGATTTCCAAATTGTCAGCAAGTGAAGGTCGAACACCAAAGGCCCGGTGGGTTGGCATAGAACATAGAAATTCCAATGTGGAAGTGAGAAATGATTAATATGGACTTTGTGGTAGGACTACCTCGCACTCCTCGTAAGTTTGACTCGGTTTGGATGATTGTGGATCGACTCATGAAATCAGCACACTTCTTACCTGTTAAGGCTACGGACACAACAGAACAGTATGCTCAGTTGTATATCAAGGAAATCGTTAGACTGTATGTCACTCCAATTTCCATCATTTCTGATTGGGGGAGCACAGTTCACGGCTAAGTTTTGGAAGGAATTTCAGCAAGGTTTGGATACTCAGGTGAATCTTATTACAATCTTTCACCGCAGACTGACAGGCAGGCAGAACGGACTATTCAGACGCTTGAGGATATGCAGCGCGCTTGTGTTCTTAACTTCAAAGGTAGCTGGGATAATCATTTTTCACTCATAGAATTTGCCTACAACTATAGTGATTATGCTAGCATTCAGATGGCACCGTTCGAGGCTTTATACGGTAGGAGATGTAGATCTTTCATTAGGTGGTTTCAAATTTGGGAAGCAGAGTTGATAGGGCCAGACCTCGTGCATCAGTCTATAGAAAAAGTTAAAATCATTAAGGAGCGGTTGAAGACTGCTCAGAGTCGTCAGATGTCCTATTCGGATGTTCGTCGTACGGATTTGGAGTTCAAGGCAAATTATAGGGTATTCTTGAAGGTTTCCCCCATGAAGAGTGTGATGAGATTTCGTAAGAAAGGGAAATTGAGTCTGAGGTATGTCGGACCGTACAGAATCATTCAAAGAATTGGTGAGGTGGCATACAAGCTTGAGCTGCCACCTGAGATATCATTAGTGCACCCGGTATTTCATGTGTCTATGTTGAAGAAAGTAGCTGGAAACCTGACACTCATTGTTCTGGTTGATACTATTGAGGTTAATGAGAAATTGACTTACGAAGAGATTCCAGTTTCTATTATTGATCGGCAAGTCCGAAAGTTGAGAAATAAAGAAATTGCCTCCATGAAAGTGTTATGGCGAAACCAGCAGGCTGAAGAGGCCACTTGGGAGGCCGAGGAAAAAATGAAGAAGAAGTTCCCTCATTTGTTTGAATAGTCATGTATTTATATAGTTGTGTTCTACAAAAATACTAAGAATTACCTTCTATGAATTATGTATCAACTGTATAGCTGGTGTTTTAAGACCATTAAGAAGATTGGCAGGTACTAATTATATTAATTCGGGTATGAACAAGACTAATAATATGAATGATATCCATTTATCATGATAATATATGTATGAGGTGCATTAAGAATGTTTTATGGTTTAAGAAGAGTCCCTAGGCTAAGTTAAGTTGGAAATTATACGATGGGGTAAAGTTTCAAGTGAGTTCGCACAAGACCTAACTTCAAACGAGCATCACCCTCAAGATATGACATTTTAAATGGCTTATGACCTATATAATGAAAGGGCTATATGTCTAGTTTATAATTCTTCAAACCGCTTGTCATTTGGAGATTCTTACAAGAAGTTATGACCTTTTTACTAAAGGGTGACAGAACAGCTATGCGAGTCTTGCGTAGCCTATGCAGCATAGCACGTAGCCTACGCACCATAGCAGCATAGCCTACGCATCATAGCAGCTTAGCCTACGCACCATTGCGTAGGCAAATCCAGCAACTTCAATTTGAAGGGGAATGGAAGTCCACCCTGCGTAACCTTTGTGCGTAGCCTACGCAAGAGGCTACGCAACTTCAAAGGTCATTTTAAAGAGCTGAAAACATGGGTTTAGAGAGAGAATGTGTTAGTTCTCCATTTTGGAATGGATTTCTAGAGAGAAGGAGGAGCTCTTCCACCATGGATACACTTCAAGGTAAGTTGTTTTGGTACAAGGATGATTATATAACATCATTTAGTGATAACACTAATATTATTATGGATCGAATCCATAGGAAATGGGTTAAATCTTCAAGAACACCAAAAAGAGGAAAAGTGAGATTCTTCCACCAAGGGGTTATCCCTTCACTTGAGCTTCATATATATGTTATATTGGAGTATGGGTAGCATGTTTATGAGTTTTATTTGAAGTTATAATGGGATATTGTATGAACCCTAATGGTGGGTCTTGAGAATGCCATTTTGGATAAAAAAAGAAGATGAATAGTGATGAATTGATATAAATACATATGTCTTGAGTTTCTAATGATTCTAACAGACTTGATAACTTAATTGATGAACGAATTTAATTGGGAATCACCATTTGGATAAGATACAATACTAGTTCTTGAAATGGATGTTCTTGAACCTAGAGTTTTGTTGGAGAAGGCAATAAATAGTGACTTGATGATGTTGGGTAATTAATATAGTATTATTAATGACTCCAAATGAGTATTCAATGATAAGAATTAAATTGAATAGGCTAATGGATGAGACTATTGGATAATTTGGGATGGTTGAAGGCTTGTTGCCGAATTGTGAAGTTTAAATGGATATTTATGAATCGTTTCGTATTTATTTTGATGTAGTTGGGATATCTAATGGTAGGTATTGAATTGTGGGTGATATTTGAATATTTTAATCAATTAGACCATTGTAGTATTTTCGGAGCTTAATGGTTGAGATTAGGATTGCTAGGATTTTCGGAACATTGTAGTAATTTAAAGAAAGCTCAAATCGAGGTATATTGGCTAAACTCCTCTCTTAAAATTGAATCCCACGGTATTCATGTAATTTATGTGAATCTCAAGTGTCTCACTATAAAAAAAATTGGCTATTCCGAATGAGTTGTGTTGAAAGATATATGTTCAATCTGTATACCAAATGCTTTTATCGTGTTATGTTATCATTTGAGAATGTGTTCAAAGTATGAGTTGTGCATTAAATATGTTTCGACTTCAAGCCAAGTCCAAAGGAAGGATATTATGCCAAATCTTGTGAAACATCTCTATGTACCTAAGACTCTAAGTGCTCACATGTGTACTAAAAATGTTGATTTGAAATGCCTTGTTGTGGATGATGACGATGATGTTTGAAAGTGAAAAAGGTGAGCATGAAATACTTGTGGCCACTTGGCCAATGAAATGAAAAGATGTGAAAGAAGTATGCAATGAGATGATTGGTATAAAAAGGATGATGTCTCGAATGAGACGGCTTAGCCGATCGGGTCGTGGTCGGACGCAATGCCACACACATGGTGGTGATTGTGCTGGAAATTGTAAATTGAAATTGTGATTGTTGTTGATGTCTCTATTGAGATGGCCTCGCTGATCGGGTCGTCATCGGACTCCGTGCTAAAAGTACGGTGGTATTGGTATTGTGAATATTGGTATCGTGAACGGTGGCATATTGGTATTAAAGATCTCCCAACTGAAGATATGGAATTTAATTTGAACACTGTCTTGATCCTAATTTGAGGGTTGATGTTGTTTGGGGCTCCAGTGATATTATGATTGTTATTCCTTGTATTATTTATTATTCTGTTGAGAGGGTGTTTTGTCATTCATATTAGTACTATTCCATATGTACTAACGTCCCTTTTGCCAGGGGCGCTGCATCTTCAATGGATGCAGGTGGTTCCACAGCATGAGACATCGATCAGTAATAGCGGTACACCCTCTTCCCAGCGGACTTGGTGAGCGCCATTTCATTTCGGTGTCATGTATCTCTTGTTCATTGTGTATTGTGTTTGAGATATAGTTGGAGCCTTGTTGACGGCATTATCATATACTCTTCTGTATCTATTAGAGGCTCTATAGATAAAATGTGGGTTGTATATTGGTGCTAGGGAAGTCAAACCATATTATGTTGTGTTGGAATTATTTGTTCCACTTTAGGCCATGAAAATATGTGTAATTGGAGACTTTAAAATAAAGTAACTTATGGTAATGAATTGGTATTGTATACATGGTCTCCTTATCGTATAATTAACAAAAATATGTATTTGTTTTGTATTCATAAGTGAGTTTGGGTAGAAAGTATCTAACAGTCTTGCTTAACTGCATTCACTCGGTTGAGCGCCGGTCGCGCTCCCCGAGTTCGGGGCGTGACAGCTGAGTAGTGATTTGGTAGTGGAAAGAAGTAAGTATTGTGTTTAACTTTAACTTGAGCAAATTTGGACTTGGTTGTTCTATTCGCTACATGAATTATGTATGGGGACCGCGTATATGCGAGGTGACGAGCGCATATGCATTATCATGGGTTTAAGCATGTAGGATGGGTTATTTACCTTTATGTCATGATCTATACCATGTTATGTCTCATTAATTGCCTTGATTGCTATACGTCCTTAATTGCTATCCATGCCTTATTTGTTATCTGTCAACTAATTGTTACATGTCCCCATTATTCATTGACATGACCTAAAATCTCAGCCCGTCGTGATGGCGCCTAACACACTTACTAGGAAAGCCGACAATCACATAACAACTAAACATTTGAATAAAATAGGTTTAATAAACTAAATAACGAAAACTCCCATAAATATCTGATAAAAGTAACTGAAACTCTACTACAACCATCCCAACACCTGGTGTCAATGAGTACATAGCACTACAAGATCTCAACATAAAACAAACTCTAGTACAATTGTCTGGATAGTAGAACAGTACTGACGAAAATAGAAGGAAGGAGAATCAATGTCTACGGGTGTCATAGAAGCTACCTCAAAGTCATCCAGCAGTTACTAGTACCAATCTAGCAATCACCGCGTCCAGATGTATCTGGATCTACACACGAAGTGTAGAGTATTGCAATCACCAATGTACTCAATAAGTATCGTAGCTAATCTTGACTAGGTAAAAGAAGCACAAATTATAGACAATGTTAGCTATAACATGTACAATTTTATCATTTTAACAAGTACATAGCAATAATGAAATCAAGTCATAAAGCATAGGAAGAAGCATCTATGTGTGTATGTGTACAGTTTCCTTAAATACTCTGCTCAGTCAATGTTCGGCATATAGAGATGATATGTAGTTAAATCAGGTAAATAATCACGGAAATTACAAGTAAAGATGAAATGCAAAATCCAAACAAACACTAGACAAATTTCCTCAATCCTTCCAAGACCATACCAAACAACTAATCGGTTTTCATCAAGAGAGAAACATGATAGGGTGACCCTAGGGGGATGGATCTATATCCACACGCAAACACGACCAATTCAACGTGCTACCAGCCCGACGTGGTCACAAGCTCAATGGCGTGGTCATAGGCATAACAGTACAATCCGCCCAGTCTGGTCAAAGACATAATAATACAATCCACCCGGTGTGGTCACAGGCATAACAACACAATCCACCAGACGTGGTCACAGCCATAACAACATAATCTACCCGGCGTTATCACAGGCTCCCGATCCAATCGTATCACACAGGAGTAAATAAAAAAAGAAAACATGTATGTGATGAATGAATAACAAATCCCATGCTCCTGGACTGTTATAAATGACATGATAAAGTATAGGCATGTGCAAAGTGTGCTATCATAGCTCTAATCGGCAATTTCATCACATAATAGCATTTATCAAGTTCATTCAGGGATTAAACCTCTATAACCTTAAACAAGGCTCAAATAGTTTACAACAATGATGCAAATATGCAAAGCATCATAGCTTAAAGCTTAACAATTAATTCCAGGCTTATCATGGCCTAAGCACATCCCGAGCATGGATAAATATCTTCGGTGTCAGCATATGAGCTCAAAACCCACACATGTGCGAACCCATAGCACGTAGTTATCACTAATAATTCAGGCCACCAGTGCCTCAACCAAGTTTAGATAAGATACTTACCTCAGGCAAGCCAAATTACTCTCTTAATAAGCCCTTCCCATGTGTATCAACCTCCAGAAGGCTCGAATCTAGTCAAAATAACGTAATACTATCAATAAAAGCTATAGGAATTGATCCTAAATGATACACCTAAGATCTTTAACCAAATTAAAGAAAGTCAACCCAGGGCTCAAACTTCAAAACCCCATAACCTTTACAAATTCCGAACACCCATTCAATAAAGAGTCCAATTATACCAAAATCATCCAATTCCGACCTCAAATTAACCTTCAAACCTCAATTTTTCATTTTTGCAAAGTTTCCAGAAAATCCTGCATTTCTTTACTTTAATTCACTAATTAAATGCTAAAACTAAAAATGGAATCATGATATAAAAACAAATCCGAGTCAAAAATCCTTACCCCGATCCAAGACGTGAAAATCACATCAAACATCGCCCAAAACCCAGCTCTACAACTCAAGATATGAAAATAATACTTTAACCCTCGATTTGGGTTTTTAAATCTGCTGCCCAGTTATTACACATCGCGATCGCGAAGAACAAAAATAATTAGTAACAAAATCCTTCTATGCAAACGCGCTTAACCGCCCAAGAACGCAGTGACCAGTCATCCAAACCTACGCGATCGCGGACAGCCTCAAACGATCGCGATGAACAACCTTATGAAAATCCCAAGCCTCTCCTTCCTTCTTCACGAACGCATCCATTCACCCGCAATCGCATTGCAGAAAGGCTCAGAACTACACGATCACATCTACAACCTTGCGAACTCATAGAACAAATGTCTAGCTTCCAAGAAAGACTCTTTGTTATCGCGTCCCTCTTCTCATGATCGCGAAAGAGAAAACCAGATTCCAGAAAATCAGCAACTCCTCCAAGTCCATATTGAGTCCAAACTTTATTTGAATCATACCCGAGGCCCCCGGGACACCATCACAACATACCAACAAGTCTTAAAATACGATACGCACTTAGTGGAAGACTCAAATCACATCAAACAACATCGAAATTACGAATCGCGCCCCAATTCAAGTCTACTGAATTATTCAACTTCCAACTTCTAAAACTCATGCCGTAACATACCAAACCAACTTCGATTGACCTAAAGTTTTACACACAAGTCATGAATGAAACAACTAACCTATTCCAACTCCCTGAACTAAAATTCGAGCACGATATCAAAAAAGTCAAGTCACATTTCTTAACCTTCCAAACCTTCAACTTTTACACTTTCGCCAATTCAAGCCAAGACGACCTACGGACCTTCAAATCCAAATTTGTACATACGTCTAAAATCACCATACGAACCTATCGGAACCATCAAAACTCCATTCCGGAGTCGTTTACACAAAGGTCAACATCTGGTCAACTCTTTCAACTTAAGCTTCCAACTTTGGGTCTAAATGTCCCAATTCACTCTGAAACATCCCCGTAACCAAACCGACCATCCCGGCAAGTCACGTAACCATAAAGGAATATAAAATAAGTAATAAACAGGGGAACATGGCTACAATACATAAGACGACCGACCGGGTCATCATATTCATTTTTCAAGTTGATACTTGTTTACATGCTATTAGTTCCTACATGTATTATTTGCATATCTTAATTTTTACAAGCATGTACTTGCCTTTATTGTCCATACCTTACTTGTTGTACTTTATTACATTGTGTCCAATTGTGTGAGCCCTTTTTCTATTCTTGTATTAATGAATTGTTGAGGTTTTTTTTTTTTTTTTTACCTAGACCCATTTTATTAATAATTAAAGTAAAACAACAAAGCAATAGTACATGTAGGGGGGAAGCTACAACAGTGTTGCCTTTATGCCTTGGCTATACCATAGCCTTATGATGGCAGCCTCATGCCGAGGATGTGGCTACCGGCAAAGTCTCACGAGGACAAATGATCTCATAGCCATTAGAATATTTTCCAAAGGCATAAGTGTAACACCCCGAAAAATTTCGAAGTACTTAAGCGCTATTAAGAAAGTTGATGTGTGCTAGTTATATTACTTAGCATGCCGACGAGGGCTATTAATCTGATGGATATCAATTGGATAAGATAATAAGTGTACGAGACATATTATAAGTGATGTGGGGTCTAAGGAGAGGCCTAAGTCTAAGTCATGTTGGAAAAATACATGATAGACTAAAGTTGCAAATGAGTACGCACAAGACCAAATTTTGGATAATCATATCTATATATATATAAAATGTTATGTTATGAACAACCTATAAAATGAAAGATCTTTGAGTCTAGTTTCTAACGCTTCAAAACGTTTGTCATTCGGATACTCCCACAAGAAGTTATGACCAAATTATCAAACGCTGGCAGAATGTGTCACTACCGCGGCGCCCCATGCGGTGTGCCTGTGGGGATTTCCAGAACACTTCAAAAATTCGTTTCTAGGCACATTTTTCACTACCGTGCCGCGCTCCGTGGCACCCTATACGGTGTGACTGTGCAAATTTTGGGGTTTTTACAATCCGACCCCATTTTAATAAATAGCCTTTGGGGCTTTATTTGGGACGATTTTCTGGTGAGTCTAGAGAGATATGAGAGCATTTTAGAGAGAGAGGGAGAAAACCTAATCTCCCAATCATCCAATCTTGCACCAATCTTCAAGAATCAAGGAAGTCAATCACTAGATTATCCTTCATCCGGGTAAGTCCTACTTTTAAGCTTTCATACAAGAGGTTATGAGTTCAAATATATTGTGGGGTTGGAAATAGGCCATGCATGTGACACAAAGTTGTAGTATGTGGGGTTAATGAACCATTTTGGGTAGTTTCTTGTTAAAATTGGTTGAGGGATGAAATGATCTCCATTGTAGAGCCTTGTGGTCTATTTCGCATATTAGGTGTTTGACAAAATTCCTAAGAGAGTTACATCATGGAAATCCTTCTAATTATTAACGAATTTCAATATCTTCCTATAGATTGTTATTGCTAGAAGTGCGGGGGCATTGTTGTAACTTAATGAAAGCTCAGACAAGGTATGTTGGCTAAAAGTTTCTCTTAGAATTAGATCCCACGATATTCATATAAATTATGTAAGTCCCGAGTGGTTCATTATAAAATTGGTTATTCCGAGTAAGATTGGGTTGAATGATTTATGTTCAACAATTATTCCAAATGCTTTATTTATGTTATGTTATCAATTGAGGATGTGCTAAAGATATGGGTTGTGCATTAGAAATGTTCGATTTCAAGGTAAATTCAAACGAAGGCTATTATGCCAAATTTTGTGAAGAATCTATATGTGCTTTAAACTCTTAGTTGCTCACATGTGTACTACATGCCTTGATTTGAATTGTTATTGTTGTTGTTGTTGTTGTTAATGATGTTGGTGTTAGAAAGTGAAAAGGTGAGCATGAAATACTAAATATGGCCAACATGCCAAGAATGATCTTATAATTATGGCCACTAGTGCCAATGAAATGAAAAGATGTGAAAGTAATAAGAAATGCGATGATTGATATAAAAAGGTTGATGTCTCGAATAAGACAGCCTAGCCGATCGGGTCATGATCGGACTCCGTGCTAAAATTACGGTGGTATTGGTATTGATGGTAATTGTGGTTGATGTCCTTAATGGATAGCCTAACTGATCGGGTCATGATCGGACTCCGTGTTAAAGACGGTGGTATTGCCATTGAGAGAAATTGTGGTTGATGTCTCGAATGAGATAGCCTAGTCGATCGAGTCGGATCGGACTCTGTGCTGAGAGTACGGTGGTACTGATATTGTGAATAATGGTATTATGGACAATGGTATATGGATACTAAAAATCTCCTAATGTGAGATATTAAAATTAGTTTGAACACTGTCTTGATCTTAAATTGAGGTTTGATGTTGATTAAGGCTTTCATTGATATTATGATAATCTTATTTGTATTATTTCTCATTCTATTGAGAGGGTGTTTGTATTATGGCTGTATTATTTGTCCATTTGAGACTTTAAAAATGATGAAACTATTGGTAATGAATTGGTATTGTAGACATGAACACATTTTTGTCTAATTAATGAAAATATGTATTATCTTCATTCGTGGATGAGTTTGGGAAGAATGAAATCTAACATGCCTGCTCGGTCGGGTTCACTCGGTTGAGCACCAGTTGCGCTCCTCGATTTTGGGGCGTGACAATAAGACAAATAGCAAACACATACTGAGCTACACCTTACCTTAGAAATCCTATTGAGGCATGAACAACCTCATCTTTTAGCAAGCATATAAAAAATAAGAACTAGAAAGAACTAAGTACTGTATGATCATCATATTGTTTATAACACACTCTATGATTATATTACATATGATAATGCTTAGAAAATAATAAAATAGAACAAGGTAGAAATTAGATTCCTGCCCCTCATTCATGATACTTATGAGTACTTCAATTTGTATCTCCTTAAAATCCTCTTAAGCTATCTTCAATAAATCTTCAAAACTCCTCATTTCTTCTTCGATCTATTGGACCTTATAGATGTGTTCGGGGCTTCTCCTTTTTGCTTTGCATCTCTCATTGGGACTATCCTAAGTGTTACTCCTTCATTCACTTTACCATCCCAACTTTTCTCCCTTGTGTTTGTTTTATTCTTTTTTTCACTATGCGTAGGAGATAAATCTCCACATCTAGCTGCCTTAGTTCGGCAATAATCAAGCAAATCTTCTTCCTCGCCTTCCTCCCAAATTTCAACACGTAAGTTGTTCTCTAGTTGCTGAGTAGGAACATTCTGTGCAACCACATCTAATGGTTCATGCCTCTTCACAACCATGGCATTAGGTTTTATTGTGAAATATTTCAATTGAGCATTTTTGTTACCTGATTTTTTCTGCCCATTTTCAGCCATATTTGAGTCACATTATTTCATTTGTTCATGTGTTGTTGCAACAATGCCAATAGGTTCCTGTAATTGAACATTATTGATGAGTTGATTACCTGAAATTTTCTGCCTATGTGCAAGTAATTTTGAACCAGCCAATAGTTACTCTCTGTTCAAGTTTTGGGTCTCCAAAGCATCAATAAGTTGCCTATCATGATCTGAAATTTGAGGTTCCTTAATTGATGTTATAACAGTAGTCTGTTTGGCATTCTGACCATGCATATTTGCAGCACCAAATGAGGCATTTTTGGGAACAAAAGCTGGAGCGTTAGAGTTGAGCCTGCTTTTAACACTTGAACTTGGAGATATTCTGTTGCTTGGTATATTTGGTGAACCAACTGAATGCATTGATTCCTCATCACATTCTTCATCATCAGTAACATTGAAATCATCATCTTCATCTTCCTCCACTTGGTCAGCCCATATTTTAAGCCTCGGCAGAGTTCGATCTACAATTTGATTCTCTTATCGTCTTGTTTTTTCAGTGATCACCTCCCTAAGGACTTGACTTCTCTCCCAGATTACTTCATTGTCATTGCCTGTAGCACTATGCTCAATAAACGACTCCACAATTTGGGAAGGAACTTCTTTAGCCAATGTATTCAAAGTGACAAAAGGTTGCTTGATCATTGGGTTTACATTCAACATCATAGCAACCTGTGTTTTCTTAATTATTTTTTCCACTTGTGGACTGGAAAAATGCAGCTTAGGCATGCTGGAAAGCAATAATTGATCACCCTTTATAAACCCAACTAAATTGTTCTCCGAAGCATTATGTCGAACACTCAATTCCTTAGAAGAAAACACACAGCCTCGTTTGTTGTTGTCACTGGTAGTAGCTAGGGTTATTTTCTGCAACATTTTAGGATCATTTAGGGTTGATGAGTTTATATTAACACCCTCCTCATCTTCTAGGATTTCAAATTCTTTTGGATTAGCGACAATTTGTAGAGGATATCGTCGATCACCTGAGCCCCTCATCTTTTGTTGTTGTATCTTTGCACCTGTAGGTGTGTTCTGCCTAGTAGAAACTTTCCTTACCAGAGTCCAATCATTACCAGTTGTGATCTTATTAAGTCCATCTTCATTAGAGGAAATTGAAACATGTTCATGTCCCTCAAAATTATCAGTTACAAAATTCAAAAGAGTTGTTTGTGTACCAGCGTTGGCCTAAAGAGCTGACGTCCATGTGATTGTCCCTTTAATAATTTTTGCTCCTCACTGTTTTTACCTCGTTTAGCTTCCTCAATCAGTTGTTGCCTAGCCCTTTTGGCATTCAAAAAGTTCCTAGCATCCCCTTGTAACTTTTCAATAGGTTGATCATCTTCCACGACTAGATCATCAACATCTTTAGCTGCTGCTACTGATTTTCCCTTTAACTCACGACACTGACTTTCTTCATGACCCCGATGCTTACAGTGGCAGCAATATGTAGGTAAATTATCATACATAACTGTTTGGAATTCCTCCACGACCTTTCTAGTTGTAACATATACATATTGAAGCCTCACCTTTTCTGGAAGTTTGTCCAGCAAATCAACAATTACCTTCACTCTTGCTGTGCCAGGACGTTATCTAATTTGTGTTGCCCTGTCAATTGGGATTTTCCTACCAACTTCAGATGCGATGGACATTAACGGCTTGCTCGCAAACAAGTCAGGTGACAGATTTGGA
The DNA here is from genome assembly GCA_000715115.1 of Nicotiana otophora. Taxonomy (NCBI): domain Eukaryota; kingdom Viridiplantae; phylum Streptophyta; class Magnoliopsida; order Solanales; family Solanaceae; genus Nicotiana; species Nicotiana otophora. The sequence goes on along the minus strand of AWOL01S0015755.1, from coordinate 4,630 downwards.
AGTGAAATCCAAACTGCCGCCTTTGGAGTTTCCTCCTAAAGATTATATCCAACACTCCATGGAAAAATCCTATATTGGTGCTCCTTTCCATTGTGTTGAAAATAATTAAAGCTCTTTCTAAAGAACACACAAAGTCTTCATATTCATCACAGTGAAATAGAATTTTTCGTGGATCAAGTAAACCTAAAACACAATTACCTTTAATACCAAGCATTATCGATAGAAAATTTCGTAAAACCTGCAGATCTGGTGCATCCAACAATAGCTTGACTTCTACTGCCTCGTGCAAGCCTTCCTCCTTGGAAAATTGTTCACGTTCTTCCATAGTAAATTGTAGGGTTGGAACTCCATGTACAACAGCCGTAGGTTTCAGTTGGAATTTTGTGAGAGGTGCGACTGTTTGTTGGATTCTTGTACGATCAGCATATGTGAATGTGTTACTAGGATTTGAGGAAGCTTCGTTAGGGGTTTTAATTGTCTCTCCCACGGCCATAGGCCGGGGAGAAATGATGGTTTCCATGGGAGGCTAAATCGCCATCCCTAGAGAGAAAACAAAGCGTTACTGTAGCAGCATTTTTTCGCATATGGGTTTTTATTGTTGTTGTTGAGAATTTTGATTACAAGGAATTGGTTATTCTCTGTTGTAATAGTACATAATTGGTTCTTTGTATGCTTTGGTACCTTTTGTGTTGGGATTATGTTATTGGTTGTGTTGCGTTGTTCATGTTAATGAGTTGATATTGGGAACGGGTTGCGTGCCGCAACAGTATTGATATGAATTGATTATGGGATCGAGTTTCACGTTGCAACAGATGTTGATATGATATTGGGATCGAGTTACATGCCGCAACAGATATTGTGTTGCCCGTTGCAATGGAGTATGATGTGGTGTAGTGATTGTAGCTGTAATATTCTATTTCAGCACTATGATATGAGGATTTTGAGATGATATTATTCTGGGGCCCTCTATTAGTTAACCTTCGGGTCTCGTTCTTATGAGTTTACTTTCTTTTCCCAATATTTATGTTATCTTTTTTTATCATTCATACAGGTTTTTAGTGAGTGTCGAGTCATAGCCCCGTCACCACTTTGTCGAGGTTAGGCTTGATGCTTATAGAGTATATGGGGTCGGTTGTACTCATACTACACTTCTACACTTCTTGTGCCGATCCCGATGTTGAACCTAGCTTTGCGTAGAGGAGTTCGCTCTGATTTGACATACCCAGTAGACTTGAGGTAGAGCTTCTTGTCATTCGCAATCCTTGGAGTCCCTTCTATTCTATCATAACTATTTATTTTTCCTCAAACATATGTATTTTATTCAGACCATATTTGTTTAATTCTAGTCGCTCATGTACTTATGACTCCGTATTTCTGGGATATGTTTAGACTATGTCAAGATTTTATTTCACATGTATTTAGAATATTTAAGTTTTAAATTATCAGTGATCTTCTTTTTAAATTGTTAAAGATGGTTAGTATTTTAGCTATCGTTAGCTTGCCTAGCAGGTGGATGTTTGGCGCCATCATGGACTGGTGGTTGGAATTTCGGGTCGTGACAAGATGGTATCAGAGCACTAGGTTACCTAGATCTCACGAGTCATGAGCAAGCTTAGTAGAGTCTGAAGGATCGATATGGAGACACTTGTATTAATCTTCTAGAGGCTATAGAGCTTTAGTAAATGTAACTTATTTCTTTCTTTCTTTATTGTGCGACTAAATTCTATCGCTAAAGTTTGAATCATTCTATTATTGTTCTCTCACAAATGGTGAGGACACATACAACATCCACAGTCGGTCAGGAGACAGAGTCCCAGGTTTCTACCACTACCAGGGGTACAAACTGAGGCTGAGGTAGTGCCAGAAGCAGAGGTAGAGCTCAGCCTAGAGCACGTACAACAACACCTATTGCAGATCCACCAATCGAGCAGGAGGAGGAGGTCTCTTTTCTGGCCATGCCAGTTGGAGCAGCTCGGGTCCCTTAGGCATTCATTTCCACCCCCATACTTTAGGATGCTCTAGTCCGCCTGATAGGTCTTATGTAGAGCGTGGCCCAGGCCGGTGCATTTCTATAGCACCAGCCTTCTCTCAAGCTGGGGAAGGTGCCCAGACTCCCACTACTCACACTACAGAGTAGATGGCTCCCATATATCAGACTTTAGCAGTTCCAGCAGTTGGAGCAGTTCAACACGTTATTGCTACACAGTCTAGAGAGAGACCTGGTATGTCGACAGAGGGGTTGAAGAGGTTGGACAAATTCACCAAACTATTTCCAATTCATTTTGGTGGTACACCTTCTGAGGACCCACAGGAGTTTTTGGACCATTGCCATGAGGTGTTGCGCAACATGGATATAGTGGAGTCCAACGGAGTTGACTTCGTAGTGTTTCATATGACTGGTTCTACCAATACTATGATGTTAACCATGCCGGGGTTTCCTCGATTGGAGTGGAGAGGGAATCATAGTTATTCCACTAGTAGGGTCATTTCTTATGTGAATGCTCGGCGCGTGGTCGAGAAGGGGTGTCTGACATATTTGGCCTATATCTGTGATTCTAGTACGGAGGTTCCTTCCATGGATTTGGTACCAATTGTGCGCGAGTTCCCAGAGGTGTTTCCTACAGATTTGCCGGGGATGCCACCTGACAGAGATATCGACTTTAGCATTGACTTGGTTTTGGGCACTCGGCCAATTTATATTCCACTATACCATATGGCCCCAATTGAGTTGAAAGAATTGAAGGAGCATTTGCAAAATTTACTTTATAAGGGATTCATTTGACCTAGTGTCTCACCTTGGGGGTGCACCGGTGTTGTTTGTGAAGAAGAAAGACGGCTCTATGAGGATGTGTATAGATTACAGCCAGCTAAACAAAGTTACTGTCAAGAACAAGTATCTATTGTCGAGGATTGGTAACTTATTTGACTAGCTTTAGGGTGCCAAGGTGTTCTCCAAAATTTATTTGAGATTTGTCTACCATCAGGTGAAGATTAGGGCATCATATGTCCCTACGACAACTTTTGCGGACTCGGTATGGTCACTATGAGTTCTTAGTATGTCATTTGGCTAGACTAATGCCTCAGCAGCCTTTATAGATTTGATGAACCGGGTGTTCAAGCCCTATCTGGATTCTTTTGTGAATGTCTTATTTAATGATAATATCATGGTTTACTCCCACAGTCGATAGGAGCATGGGCAACATCTTCGGATCGTACTTTAGACTTTGAGGGATCGTCAGTTATATGCCATCTTTTTCGAAGTGTGACTTCTGGTTGGACTCGGTTGCCTTGTTGGGCCATGTTGTAACTTCTGAGGGCACTAAGGTGGATCCTAAGAAGATTGAGGTAGTTCAGATTAGCTGATACCTACTTTAGCTACAGAGATTTAGAGATTCTTAGGTTTGGGGGTTATTATCGCCGGTACATGGAGGGGTTTTTATCTATCTCAGCCCCATTGACCAAGTTGACCCAGAAGGGTTCTTTTCTCAGATAGTCCGACGAGTGTAAGATGAGCTTTCAGAAGCTCAAGACATCACTGGTTATAGCCCTAGTGTTGGTGTTGCCTACAGGTTTGGGGTTTAACACCGTGTATTGGACTTGGTGCGGTTTTGATGCAGGACAGTAGTGTGATTGCCTACGTGTCTCGGCAGTTGAAGTTTTATGAGACGAATTACCCTGTGCATGATTTGGAGTTAATAGCCATTGATCATGCACTGAAGATTTGGAGGACCTATCTATACAGCATTTCATGTGAGGTATATACCGACCATCAGAGTCTCCAACACTTGTTCAAGCAGAAGGACCATAATTTGCAGCAGCAGAGATGGTTAGAGTTGTTGAAAGACTATGATCTCACCATATTATATCATCCGGGGAAGGCCAATGTAGTAGCCGATGCATTGAGTAGGAACGCAGAGAGCATGGGCAGTTTGACATATTTACCAGTGGTAGAGAGGCCACAAGATATGGATGTTCAGGCCTTGGCCAATCGATTTGTGAGATTGGATGTTTCGAAGCCTAGCCAGTTTCTTGGTTGTATTATGGCACAGTCATCATTTGTAGGAGCGTATCAAGGCTCGCTAGTTTAATGATCCTCACTTGTTGGTGTTGAAGCATATGGTGCAACGGGATGGTGCTAAGGAGGTTGTGATTGGAGATGATGGTGTTATGCGGGTTCAAGGCCGAATTTGTTTTCCAAATGTTGATGGGTTGAGAGAGGCTATCCTTGAGGAAACCCACAGTTCGTGCTATTCCATTCACCCAATTGTCATGAAGATGTACCGTGACATGTAATAACACTATTAATGGCGAAAAATGAAGAAATATATTGTTGCCTATGTCTCTCAGTGTTTGCATTGTCAACAGGTGAAGTGTGAGCAACAGAAACCAGATGGATTGACTCAGAGGTTGGAGATACTGGAGTAGAAGTAGGAGCACATCACCATGGATTTTGTGGTAGGCTTACCACGGACCTTGAGGAGATATGACACAGTCTGGGTTATTGTTGACCACATGACTAAGTCTGCACACTTCATGCCGGTAATTACTTCTTATTCTTCAGAGCGGTTGGCTGATAACGACAAGGTCGGGAATCCAAACTAGAGTAAGAATTTGAAAAGTAAATGCGGAA
>AWOL01S0015753.1:92770-106877 GCA_000715115.1 Nicotiana otophora | reverse complement strand
ATCCAAAATTTTCTTGTCTGACCAGCTGGGTCAATTCGTTGACCAATTTATCGACCAACGTTGATCGGTATTTAGTTTTTAAAAAATGTTAATTTTTTTCCCCCAGTTTCCGTCCAACCTGGACGGTTTTTGGTCGCTTTTTTTGACCGACCAACGTTGGTCGGAAATAGTTGGTCGGTTTTTAACAGATTTTTAGTAGTGTCTGGGATTTCATCAATTTTTCTCCATGAACCATTTTTCAATATGAGAATTTCATCTTGTGCATTAGCATATCCATCAATAGTAATTAGTAGAGTCATATTCTAATCCGTAAATGAAAAATTCTGTTGGTGGCAATTCTGAATGAGAAAGTACTATGGATTCTCTTGTGGAGGAATTCCATAGAAATAACATAGAATTCTCTTCCATAGGTTTACTCCAAATCCCAATGAGAAATAAGCCATTACAACAACAATATATTCTACCATGCCATGGTTTTTTGTTTAAAGGCCAATCAAGTCTCGGTATATCTTTAACAAGTTGGACTGAGGATAAAGAAGAAGAATAGAAGTAAAAAGTATCATCCACAATATATGTTTGGCCAATAAGCATTGTTTGGGAATTTTGATTTTTGGCATGATTGAGATGATTCTTCTTAAAGTAAGGTTCAGAGATTAATGTTTTCCAAAATTTCGAAACACACTTGAAACAAAGAACAGATTGGACAGATATCTTGCTAAATATGCTCATAATTATTTCGTCTCGTGTAACGATCCGGCCGATTATTTTGAGTATTTACGCTCCTTTCAACTAATTTAAATCTTGAATAGCTTCAAATAATGTATTATGACCAATGTGTATTATCGGCTTTGGTTTTCAGGTATTTCGGGATTAGATTGGATGAATGAAATTCATGTTGGAAGCTTAAATAAAAAGGGTTGATCGGAGTTTGACTTTTATGCAAACGACTCTAGAATGGAATTTTGATGGCTCCAATAGCTCACTATGATGATTTTGGACTTAGGATGCAGTTAAATTTGGCTTGAAGTGGCGAAAATAGGAAATAAAAGGTTTGGAAGTTTGACCGGCAGTGGACTTTATCGATAACGGGCTCGGAATCTAGTTCTAGAAATTTTGATAGATCAGTTATGCCATTTATGCCTTGTGTGCAAAATTTGAGATCAATCGAACCTGATTTGATAGGTTTCGGCACAAGATATAAAATTTGAAAATTTGAATATTTGTAAGTTCGATTCAGGTTGCAATTAGTAATTTCAATGTTGCTTGATGTTGTAACGACCCGGTCGATCGTTTTGAGAGTAATAGCCCCGATCCCCTATTAACCACTTCCCCCGTATCTTTTTCTACTTATGTGACTTGCCGGGAGGTTTTATTGTTGGTTTCGGAGTACTTTGGGACACTTAGTTCCTAAATGGAAGCTTAAGCCTTAAGATATTGATCGTAGTCAGAACTGTATGAAGACGATTCTGGAATTGAGTTTCGTCATTTCCGTTAGCTCTGTTGGGTGATTTTGGACTTAGGGGCATGTCCGGTTTGTGTTTTGGAGATTTGTAGCTGATTTAGGCTTGAATTGGCAAAAAGTCGAATTTTTGGAGATTTTGACCAGTAGTAGACCTTTTGATATCAGGGCCGTATTCCGATTATGTAGGTTAGAGTAGGTCCGTAATGTCAATTATGACTTGTGTGCAAAATTTGAGGTCAATCGGACACGATTTGATAGGTTTCAGCATCGGTTATAGAAGTTTGAAGTTTCAAAGTTCATTAAGTTTGAATCGGAGGGTGATTCATGTATTTAGAGTTGTTTGATGTGATTTAAGAGCTCGACTAAGTTTGTATGGTGTTTTAGGACTTGTTGGTATGTTTGGTTGAGGTGCCGGGGGGCTCGGGTGTATTTCGGATGCTTAATGGATCGAAAATTGGACTTGTGTATTTACGGATGTTTCTTATTTCTGGTGTTTTCGCACCTGCGGTGGGGAGACTGCAGGTGCGGACTCGCACATGAAGATGAAGGAGCACAGATGCGGGATTTGGCAGGCCAAGCTAGACTCGCAGGTGCAGAGATAATTGCGCAGAAGCGGCCTCGCTTCTGTTGTTGGTCTGTACGTAGGAGCGGTGAGGGTCGCATGTGCGGTTCCTTGGTTGCAGGAGCGCATCCGCAGGTGAAGCGCTTCTATCGCAGATGCGGACCCATGGGACTTAAGTTAAATGCACACCTGCGATGGAATTTCCGCAGATGCGGCATCACAGAAGCGATTATAGACAAGCAAATGCGAAATCACTGGCAGAAAAGGCCAAGTTCGAGGGTTTTATCCCATTTTCAATTTTGGAACTTTCAGAGCTCGGATTTGGGCGATAATTTGAGAGATTTTCAGAGGAAGCTTTTGGGTAAAAATTCTTAACCCATTTATGGTTATATTCCACTAATATATCACTAATTTCATCTTTTAATTACAGATTTGGGTGGAAACTTTGGGGAAAAATGGGAAGAAGTGCTTCAACTAAGGTTTTGTTTTGATTGAGATTTTGATATCGTATTTGGATAATTTTGGTACGATTGAACTCGTGAGTGAATGGGTGTTCATATTTTATGACTTTTACCCGATTTCGAGACGTGAGCTCGGGGAGGTTTTTTGGGGCGATTTTCTAATTTCTTGCTTTAGCTTTGCTTTTATTAATTAGATTAGCTTCTTATAGTTGTATTTATGGTATGTAATTAATTTTGGCTAGATTTGGGCCATTCGGAGTCGGATATTCGTGGAAAAGGCATTGTTACCGATTGATTGAGCTTGGTTCGAGGTAAGTGGCTTGCCTAACCTTGTGTTGGAAAAATCCCCTTAGGATTTGGTACTGTTGTGATATATGAGCATTGTGTACACGAGGTGACGAGTACGTACACGGGCTATTTGTTGTAAAACTCGATTTAGTTTACTAGGTAGCAACTTGTTTTTCCTTTAAATTGAGTTATACCGTTTAAATGAGTATTAGTCTGTTTTCATTCTTATTGACCTATTTCAATATGTGTAGTTATCCTATTTAGTCTAATATCGCTTGTCTACGTGCTTTAACTGCTTATTTGAACTATGTGAAGCATGCTTAGTTGATTTTCTTCTTTTCCTTGTTCTTTATCAGTAAAACCGTAAAAATCTTATTATTAACTGTTGTATTTATTGGTCTAAGCTATGTGTTTACTTTTGAGAGTACGAGGCGGTTCCTCGGAACTTCTCCCTGCACATTTACTTTTGAGACTACGAGGCGGTTCCTCGGAACTTCTCCCTGCACATTTACTTTTGAGACTACGAGGCGGTTCCTCGGTAGTTCTCCCTGCATATTTACTTTTGAAACTACGAGGCGGTACCTCGGTAGTTCTCCTTGCACATTTATTTTTGAAACTACAAGTCGGTACCTCGGGAGTTCTCCATGTATATTTATTTTGGGACTATGAGACGTTATCTCGGGAGATCCCCTGTTGTTTACCCCTGTGTGTTGTATTTTTTCCTTGCTGTGTTTTTTTTGTTAAATTATAGTCTCTTATTATACTGTATATTCTCCTGCTTTATTTATTATATACCAGTAGCCCTGACCTGACCTCATCACTACTCGACCGAGGTTAGCTTGGCACTTACTGGGTACCATTGTAGTGTACTCATGATACTCTTCTGCGCATGCTTTTGTGTGCAGATCCAGGTAGTTCTTATCAGCCCCACTATTAGCTGAGAGTGTTTGTTGTTTTACGGAGACTTCAAGGTACATCTGCTCGCGTCCACAGACCTCGGAGTCCCCCTCTATTCTCCCCTATGTCATTTACATTCCGTACTTCTTTTATTAGACTCTGGTGTATAGAGATACTAGTTTTCTTATGTAGCTTGTGACTTATGATGTTCCGTATTTTGGGAAGATTGTGTATTTATAGAGTATTGGTTATTGTACATGCCGAGCGGCATTGTTACTAGTTATTCAGTTATCCACTGCAGTTAGTTGCCAAATTTTACTTTCGTTTTGTTATTTTCCGCGATTTGTTAGGCTTACCTAGTCGTAGAGACTAGGTACCGTCATGACGTTATAAGAAGGGAGTTTGGGTCGTGACAATGGAGCTTCGTTCGTGACAAGTTGGTATCAGAGCTCTAGGTTCATAGGTGTCGTAAGTCACAAGCCGATTTATTAGAGTCTCGCGAATCGGTACGGAGATGTCTATACTTATCTTCGGGAGGCTATGGAACTGTTAGGAAACAAAATTACACTTTATTGATTCCTTGTCGTGCGAAAGTGTTGACTTCAAAATTCCAAACTTCTGTATTTTATTCTCTCACAGATGGTGAGGACACATACAGGCGGATCTGATGACAGGCACCCGCGCCCCCTGCAAGAGCCGTGAGAGGGCGGGGTCGGGGTAGTGGCCGAGGACGTCCATGCGGTGCAGCTAGAGCACCCGCATGAGCTACTACAGAGGAGCCTCCATTAGTTCCAGCTGGAGGACAGATACCTGAGGTGCCTGTTGCTGCACCAGCCCTCCAGGAGACTCTAGCCCAGTTTCTGAGCATATTCAACACCTTAGCTCAGGCTGGATTGATTCCACTTGCTCCTGCCACATCTCAAGCCGGGGGAGGAGCATAGACTCCCGTCTTCGGTACCCCAGAGCAGCGAGTTCAGATAGACCAGGATCCAGAGATCATATTAGTGCAGCCGGTAGCTCCCATTCAGCACGAGGTAAGGGCAGCAGTTTCTGAGGCGGAGCAGCTCAGACTTGAAAGGTTCAAGAAGTACCACCCCCCTACCTTCAGTGGATTGGCGTCAGATGATGCCCAGGGTTTTCTGGAGGAGTGTCACCGCATTCTCCGTACTATGGGTATAGCGGATTCGAGTGGGGTTTCCTTTACTGCATTCCAGCTTAGAGGAGCATCCTATCAGTGGTGGCGTGCTTGTGGGTTGAGTAATCCGGCTGAGGCAGCTTCACTTACATGGACTCAATTCTCTGACATGTTTCTGAGAGAGTATGTCCCTCAGAGCCTCAGGGATGCATGGCACGTGGAGTTTGAGCAGTTGCGCTAGGGTGCCATGACTGTGTTAGTGTATGCAGTTCGTTCTAGTGATTTGGCCCGACATGCACCGGCCTTGGTTGACACAGTTCGATAGAGGGTTCGTTGGTTTATTGACGGACTCCACCCCAGTATCAGGATTAGTATGGTCTGGGAGATGGAGATGGATATTTCTTACCAGCAGGTTGTGAGTACTGTTAGGAGATTGGAGGGCATGCTCGCTCAGGATAGAGAGGGGAGGGAGGCCAAGAGGTCTCGAGAGTCTAGCACTTACAGTGGTACTCGTGCCCCAACTGCTATTCGCCATGGTAGGGGCTATGGGAGTCGCCCCGTCCATTCAGCACTTCCAGCTGCCAGTGGTATTCCGGCCCCATCTAGGCCCTAGGAGCCTTATTATTCACCGCCAGTGTCTAGTGCATCTCCTGCATGGGATGCTTCTAGCGGTCAGTCCGGCAGGCCTGGCCTGAGCTAGTCACAGCAGCCACGCCCTCCGAGGGCTTATTTTAAGTGTGGCGACACCCGCCATATGGTGAGGGGTTTCCCCAGACTTAGGAGGGGTGCATCTCCATAGACTTCTCAGCCACCGCGTGCTCCACCGGGTCCTCGGGCTATGATTCCAGCACGAGCTACCACCCCACCTGCTCAACCAGCTCGAGGTAGAGGTCGGGGAGGTCGAGGTCACCCTAGAGGAGGAGGCCAAGCCAAATATTATGCTCTTCCGGCTTGTACAGAGGCAGTTTCTTCTGACTTTGTCATTACAAGTATTATTCCAGCCTGTCATACAGACGCTTCGGTTTTATTTGATCTAGGCTCTACATATTCCTATGTGTCCTCTTATTTTTTTCCCCGTATTTAGGCGTATCTCGGGACTCCTTGAATTCCCCTGTTTATGTGTCTACTCCTGTGGGAGATTCTCTTGTTGTGGACCGCATATATCGGTCGTGTTTGATGTTATCTTGGGCATGGACTGGTTGTCGCCCCATTATGCTATTCTTAATTGTCACTCTAAGACCGTGACGTTGGCATGCCAGGTCTACCGCGATTAGAGTGGAGAGGTACCTTAGAGTATACTCCCAACAGAGTTATTGCATTTCTTAAAGCTCAACGAATGGTTGATAAGGGGTGTGACGCGTATCTAGCTTATGTGAGAGATGTCAGTATTGATACCTCTACAATTGAGTCAGTCCCAGTAGTGAGGTATTTCCAGCTTATCTTCCAGGCATGCCGCCTGACAGAGATATTGACTTTGGTATTGATTTGTTGCCGGGTACTCAGCCCATCTCTATTCCTCCATATCGTATGGCTCCTCCTGAGTTGAAGGAGTTGAAGGAACAGTTATAGGAATTGCTTGATAAGGGCTTTATTTGGCCCAGTGTGTCACCTTGGGGTGCTCTTGTCTTATTTGTGAAGAAGAAGGATAGTTCTATGCTGATGTGTATTGATTACCGCCATTTAAACAAAGTCACGGTGAAGAACATGTATCTATTATCTCATATTGATGATTTATTTTATCAGCTACAGGGTGCCAGAATGTTTTCCAAGATTGATTTACGTTCCGGCTATCATCAGTTGAAGATTCTGGAGCCAGATATTCGGAAGACTACTTTCAGGACTCAGTATGGTCACTACGAGTTCCTTGTGATATCATTTGGGTTGACCAATGCCCCCATCAGCTTTTATGCACTTGATGCACAGTGTGTTCCGTCCCTATCTTGACTCATTCGACATTGTGTTTATTGACGATATTCTAGTGTGCTCCCGGACTTGGGAGGATCATGAGCAGCACCCGAGGATTGTGCTTCAAACCTTGAGAGAAAAGAAGTTATATGAAAAAATTTCAAAGTGTGAGTTTTGGCTAGACTCAGTGGCATTCTTGGGTCATGTAGTATCGAGTGATGGGATCAAGGTGGAACTGAAGAAGGTGAAAGTAGTGCAGAGTTGGCCTAGATCGTCATCAGCTACAAAGATCCGGAGTTTTCTTAATTTGGTGGGGTATTACCGTCGATGTGTAGAGGGTTTCTCATCTATTGCAACATTTATGACCAGGCTGACCCAAAAGGGTGTTCCGTTCAGGTGGACAGAGGAGTGTGAGGAGAGCTTTCAGAAGCTCAAGACAATTTTGACTACAACCCCAGTATTGGTATTGCCTACAGGTTCGGGGTATTATACTGTATATTATGATGCATCCCGGATTAGTCTCGGCGCGGTGTTGATGCAGAACTGTAGGGTGATTGCCTACACATCCAGATAGCTGAAGGTGCATGAAAAAAACTATCATGTCCATGACCTTGAGTTAGAAGCTATTGTTCATGCCTTGAAGATTTGGTGGCACTATTTGTACAATGTCCCTTGTGAGATCTACATCGATCACCGAAGTTTGCAGCATCTGTTCAGACAGAAAGATCTTAACTTGTATCAGTAGAGGTGGTTAGAGGTGAATAAGGATTATGATATCACTATTTTTTACCATCCTGGGAAGGCCAATGTGGTGGCCGATGCTTTGATTCGCCGGGTAGAGAGTTTGGGGAGTTTAGCATATCTACCAGTAGTGCAGAGGCCATTAGCATTAAATGTTCAGGCCTTAGACAGCCAATTTATGAGATTGGATATTTCTGATCTGAGTCGAGTATTGTCTTGTGTGGTCTCTCGATCTTCTCTTTATGATCGTATCAGGGAGCGTCAGTATGATGACCCCCGTCTGCTTGTCCTTAGGGACATGGTTCAGCACGGTGATGCTAAGGAGGTCAATATTGAGGATGATGGTGCATTGAGGATGCGAGGCAGGCTATGTATGCCCAATGTAGATGGGTTGCGTGAGTTGATTCTCCAGGAGGCCCACAGCTCACGGTACTCCATTCATCCAGGTGCTGCAAAGATGTACCAGGACTTGAGGCACCATTACTGGTGGAGGAAGATGAAGAAGGACATAGTGGAGTATGTAGCTCGGTGTCTACATTACTAGCAGGTGAAGTATGAGAATCAGCGTCCAGGTGGGTTGCTTCAGAAGTTAGAGATTTCGGAGTGGAAATGGGAGCGAATCACTATGGATTTCGCTGTTAGGATTCCATGGACTCAGCGCAAGTTTGATGCAGTTTGGGTGATTGTGGATAGGCTGACCAAGTCAGCTCATTTCATTCCTGTGATGACTGCCTATTCTTCCGAGCAGTTGGCTCGAATTTATATCCGTGAGATTGTCAGACTTCATGGCATACCAGTATCTATCATCTTTGACCGGGGTATGCAGTTTACATCACGGTTCTGGAGGGCCGTACAGCATGAGTTGGGGACTTGAGTGGAGCTTAGCACAGTATTTTACCCTCAGACGGATGGACAGTCCAAGCGCACTATTCAGATATTAGAGGATATGCTTTGTGCGTGTGTGATAGATTTTGGAGGTTCTTGGGATCAGTTCTTGCCACGTATGGAGTTTGCTTATAACAATAGTTATCAGTCGAGCATCCAGATGGCACCGTATGAGGCTCTGTATGGTAGACGGTGTCGGTCTCCAGTGGGTTGGTTCGAGCCGGGCGAGGCTAGATTATTGCGTACAGACTTGGTTCAGGATGCCCTAGATAAGGTGAAGGTGATTAAAGATCGACTTTGCACAGCCTATTCCAAACAAAAGAGTTATGCGGATCGGAAGGTTCGTGATATTGCATTCATGGTTAGAGAGTGGGTCATGCTCCGGGTTTCACCTATAAAGGGCGTTATGAGGTTCGGGAAGAAGAGAAAGATGAGCCCAAGGTTTATTGGTCCCTTTGAGGTGTTTCGGTGTGTTGGGGAGGTTGCTTATGAGCTTGCCATACCTCCCATCCTAGCAGGAGTTCATCCAGTATTTCATGTTTCGATGCTCCTGAAGTATAACGGCGATCTATATCATGTGTTGGATTTTAGCTCAGTCCAGTTGGATAAGGATTTATCTTATGTTGAGGAGCCAGTGGCGATTTTGGACAGGCAGGTCTGAAAGTTGAGGTCAAAGAATATTGATTCAGTGAAGGTTCGGTGGAGGGGTCAGCCGGTCGAGGAGGCAACTTGGGAGACCGAGCAGGATATGCGCAGCCGTTATCCTCATCTTTTCACCACTTCAGATATGTCTCTATGCTCATTCGAGGACGAGCGATTGTTTTATGAGAGTGATGATGTAACGACCCGAAATGTCATTTTGAGAGTAATAGCCCTGATCCCCTATTAATTATTTCCCCCATATCTTTTTCTGCTTATGTGACTTGCCGGGAGGTTTTGTTGTTGGTTTTGGAGTGTTTTGGGACACTTAGTCCCTAAATGGAAGCTTAAACCTTAAGATTTTGACTGTAGTCGGAACTGTATGAAGACGAATCGGGAATAGAGTTCCGTCGATTCTGTTAGCTCCGTTGGGTGATTTTGGACTTAGGGACGTGTCCGGTTTGTGTTTTGGAGGTCTGTAGCTGATTTAGGCTTGAATTGGCAAAAAGTCAAATATTTGGAGATTTTGACTGGTAGTGGACCTTTTGATATCGGGGTCGGATTCCAATTCTAGAGGTTGGAGTAGGTCCGTAATGTCAATTATGATTTGTGTGCAAAATGTAAGGTCAATCGGACGCGATTTGATAGGTTTCGGCATCGGTTGTAGAAGTTTGAAGTTTCAAAGTTCATTAAGTTTGAATCGGGGGGGATTCGTGTTTTTAGCATTGTTTGATGTGATTTTAGGGCTCGACTAAGTTCGTATAGTGTTTTAGGACTTGTTGGTATGTTTGGTTGAGGTCTCGGGGGGCCGCGGGTGTATTTCAGATGCTTAACGAACCGAAAATTAGACTTGTGTATTTGCTGAAGTTTCTGGTTTCTGGTGTTTTCGCACCTGCGGTGGGGAGACCGCAGGTGCGGACTCACACGTGCGGATGAAGGAGCGCAAATGCGGGATTTGACAGCCCAAGCTGGACTCGCAGTTGCAGAGTTAATTGCGCAGAAACGGCCTCGCTTCTACGGTTGGTCTGTGCGCAGGAGCGGTGAGGGTCGCAGGTGCGGTTCCTTGGTAGCAGGAGCACATCCGCAGGTCGGCGCTTTTCTTGCAGATGCGGACCCAGGGGACTTAAGTTAAGTGCGTACCTGCGATGAAATTTCCGCAGGTGCGGCATCGCAGGTGCGATTATAGGCCCGCAGATGCGCCATCATTGGGCAGAAAAGGCCATGTTCGAGGGTTTTATCCCATTTTCAATTTTGAGACTTTGAGAGCTCGGATTTGAGCGATAATCTTGGAGATATTCAGTGGAACCTTTTGGGTAACTATTCTTAACCCATTTATAGTTATATTCTACTAATCTATCACTAATTTCATCTTTTAATTTCGGATTTGGGTGGAAAGTTTGGGAAAACATGGGAAGAAGTTCTTCAACTAAGGTTTTGGGTTTTGATTGAGATTTTGATAACGGGTTTGGATAATTTTGGTACGAGTGAACTCGTGAGTGAATGGGTGTTCATATTTTGTGACTTTTACCCGATTCCGAGACATTGGCCCAGGGAGGCTTTTTGGGGCGATTTTCTAATTTCTTGATTTAGCTTTGATTTAATTAATTAGATTAGTTTCTTATAGTTGTATTTATGGTATGTAATTGATTTTGGCTAGATTTGGTCCATTCGGAGTCGGATATTCATGGAAAAGGTATTGTTACCGATTGATTGAGCTTGGTTCGAGGTAAGTGGCTTGCCTAACTTTGTGTGGGGAAAATCCCCTTAGGATTTGGTACTGTTGTGATATGTGAGCGTCATGTACATGAGGTGACGAGTACGTACATAGGCTATTTGTTGTAAAACTCGATTTATTTTACTAGGTAGCAACTTGTTTTTCCTTTAAATTGAGGTATACCGTTTAAATGAGTATTAGTCTGTTTTCATTCTTAATTGACCTATTCCAATATGTGTAGTTATCCTATTTAGTCTAATATCGCATATCTACATGCTTTAACTGCTTATTTGAACTCTATGAAGCATGCCTAGTTGATTTCTGCTTTTCCTTGTTCTTTATTAGTAAAACTGTAAAAATCTTGTTGTTAACTGTTGTATTTATCGGTTTAAGCTGTGTGTTTGCTTTTGAGACTACGAGGGGGTTCCTAGGGAGTTCTCCCAGTACATTTACTTTTGAGACTACGAGGAGGTACCTCGGGAGTTCTCCCTGCACATTTACTTTTGAGACTATGAGGCGGTACCTCGGGAGTTCTCCTTGTATATTTATTTTGGGACTACGAGATGGTATCTCGAGAGATCCCCTGCTGTTTACCCCCGTGTGTTGTGTTGTTGCCTTGATGTGTTTCCTTTTGTTAAATTATACTCTCTTATTATACTGTATATTCTCCTGCTTTATTTATTATATACTAGTAGGCATGACCTGACCTCGTCACTACTCGACCGAGGTTAGGCTTGGCACGTATTGGGTACCGTTGTGGTGTACTCATGTTACTCTTATGCAAATGCTTTTGTGTGTAGATTCAGGTACTTCTTATCATCCCTGCTATTAGCTGAGAGTGTCTGCTGTTGTACGGAGAATTCAAGGTACATCTGCTCGCGTCCGGAGTCCTCGGAGTCCCCCTTTATTCCCCCCTATGTCATTTACCTTCCGTACTTCTTTTATTAGACTCTAGTGTATAGAGATACTAGTTTCCTTCTGTAGCTTGTGACTTATGATGTTTCGAGTTTTGGGAAGATTGTTTATTTATGGAGGATTGGTTATTGTACATGCCGAGCGGCATTGTTACTAGTTATTCAGTTATCCACTCTATTAGTTGCCAAATATTTCTTTCGTTTTGTTATTTTCCGCGATTTGTTAGGCTTACCTAGTCATAGAGACTAGGTGTTGTCACGACATTATACGGAGGGAGTTTGGGTCGTGACAATGGAGTTTGATTCGTTACAGATGTAGTTTGAGACCTCGAGTAAGTCCGTGTTATGTTACGGGAATTATTGGTATATTCAGACAAGGTCCCGAGTAGATCCGGTGAGTTTCGGACGGGGTTCGGATCGATTGAGGCCTTGTTGAAGCTGCTGGAATTTTTGAGTTGCTGGTGCAACTACTTCTGCGGAAGGTTGGTCACAGAAGCGGCTCCACAGAAGCGAGCAGCCCATCGCAGAAGCGGACTGGGCACTGTTGGGCAGGAGCCGCAGATGCAAAGGAACGTGCGCAGAGGTGCGACCGCGGACGTAGTCCTGGGCATCGCAGAAGCGATCACTGCAGGCCAAGGATGTGTAGCAAATACGAACTTGTTCCGCAGAAGCGGTGGTCGCAGATGTGACCTACTGTCCGCAAATGCGGAAACACTAGGGAGAATGCCTTATATTCGAGGGGTCAACATTTTTGCCCATTTTTCGGATTTTGAGCTCGGTTTGGGAGACCTTGGAGAGGAATTTCACCACACAACTTGGGGTAAGTGTTCTTGACTCCCTTGTGATTTTATTTCAGGAATTAATCTTCGTTTCGGTGTTAGATTATTGATTTTTCAAGAGAAATCGGAGGAATTTTGTATAATTTCATAAAATAAATTTTCGAGTTTTGAACATCGATTCGGAGTCGGATTTGAGTAAAATTAGTATGGTTGGACTCATAATTGAATGGGTTGTCGGATTTTATGAGTTTCGTCTGATTCCGAGATGTGGGCCCTACTGTCGACTTTTCGAGCAGAGTTGGGAATTTTTATAAATTATTAAATTATAAGCATTGGAGTATATTGTTATTAATCTATACATGGTTTGAATACATACGGATCGTTTTGCTTGAATGGAGGAGATAAGAAGGCGTTTGGAGGTTGATACGCGCGGACTGGAAATTTCTGGGCATTGTTTAGCTTGCTTGGCATTCGATTGGCTTGTTTGAGGTAAGCATTTTTCCTAACTTTGTTGAGGGAATTTTTCCAACTAATTACCATTGTTTGTTACATGCGGGGGTGATACATATATGAGGTGACGAGCATATATGCATGTGCCAGGATTAATCATGCTCGGGGTAAATTATACGATTTATTGTGCTTTGTAGAATTATGTGACACTCTTGTTTCGTGTCTTCTTTGAATTCTAGATTTCTATGAATATGCTATTAAATGCTAGAAACCCTAATTTGGCTTATTATAATTTGATTAAAAATCTGACGGACTTTTGTGAAAATTATTGATGTGCTAAATCTGGTCTTAATTATACTTAATCACAAATACCACTTTACGGCTCTTATTCTTGAGATTCTGAATTCCATAAATGAGTTGAAGATCATTTTTTTGAGACTTGTTGAAATATTGGGATAATAAAGTACTTGAAGTTTATTGAATTGTTATTGACTTGAAAGTCATGATTGATGTTCAATTGGAACATTCGTTTAAACGCTCTCCTTGTTGTTATTTATGCTTCATACCTTGCTTGTTAATGATATACATATGCTTGGTAAGGAAGAGTGTAAAGCACGAAGAGTGATGCCGTGCCATTTCATATATATTATCATATGAGGGAGAGTGTAAAGCACGAAGGGTGATGCCGTGCCATTTCATATATATTATCATGTGAGGGAGAGTGTAAAGTATGAAGGGTGATATCGTGCCATTTCATATACATTATCATGTAAGGGAGAGTGTAAAGCACGAAGGGTGATGCCGTGCCATTTCATATACATTATCATGTAAGGGAGAGTGTAAAGCACGAAGGGTGATGTCGTGCCAGTCATATACATTATTATGCACGAAGGATAATACTGTGCCATTTCATTTACATTATCATGTGAGGATGAGAGTAAAATCACGAAGGGTGATGTCATGCCATTATTTTTATATTATCATATATTCATGGCACGAAGGGTGTTTCCGTGCAGGTGAGGACAAGAGGCATATATTATATTGTGATATCTTTTCGTTGTGTATACATTCATGCCTTTATCTTGAGTTGTTATTGTACACTTATGTTTTCTATGTGACTTGTAGTCGTTGTTCTTTCTGTGTCCTCTACTCCAAATGTTGTTGTGTTCCTCCCACCTTATTTTGTTTTAATGTTATTGGCACTTCTCTCACCAAGTTGGTAATGTTATATGTATGCTCGGTGAGAAAGAGATAAATGTACGAAGGGCATTGTCG
>AWOL01S0015753.1:64381-86048 GCA_000715115.1 Nicotiana otophora | reverse complement strand
GTAATCAGGCAGGATATGGCGAGGCTCCAGATTTCCGAGGACATGACACTTGATAGGAAGATGTGGAGGTCGAGTATTAGGGTTGTAGGTTAGGAGGTAGTTGAGTCGTGCCTTACTTCGTACCACTGTGGGACTAGCCTTGTAGGGTTTTTGTCTAAGATAGCTATTGTCAATGTTGTGGCTTACTATTTCGCTTTTCAGTGCATGTCCTATTTGCTAGCTATCGCTTTTGCTTTGCACCTTTCTTCTAGATTTCATGGTGTTCCTATTTTCCTTATGATTGTTGTGGTGATACTAATATTTACTAATATTGTCTCCATTTGCTTTGCATCTTTCTTCTGGATTCCATGGTGTTCATATTTATCCTATGATTGTTGTTGTAATACTAATATTGTTTCCTTTTGTCTCTTTATTTTTTTTTTTTTGAGCCGAGGGTCTTTCGGAAACAGCTTCTCTACTCCTTCGGGGTAGGGATAAGGTCTGCGTACACACTACCCTCCCCAGACCCCATTAGTGGGATTTTACTGGGTTGTTGTTGTTGTTGTTTTGTTAAGGCTCAGCACAACCTGTTCAGACTTATAAAGTATGTAAATGAGAGATTCAGGTCTTGTAAGAAATTTTGGATGTTGGAAATTTGGTTTCTATGTTTTACGAACTAAGGTTAGAGTAATGATCTTCAATTATGTTGTGTTGTCAGGCCTATATAGAATAGGGTGACGTGGGATCACCCTCGGGTATGTGCATGGTAAGGTGGCACAAAGATTTGATGGCTTGGAAACAACTCTTGGCACGTTCGAGGACGAACATATGTTTAAGTGGGGGAGAATATAACGACCCGACCGGTCATTTTGTGTATTTACGCTCCTTTAAACTATTTGAAATCTTGAATAGCTTCAAATGATATATTATGATCAGTGTGTATTGTCGGCTTTGGTTTTCAGGTGTTTCGGAATTAGTTCGGATGAATGAAATTCATATTGGAAGCTTGAATAAAAAGAGTTGACTGGAGTTTGACTTTTATGCAAACGACTCTGGAATGGAGTTTTGATGGCTCCAATAGTTCTGTATGATGATTTTAGACTTAGAAGTATGTTCGAATAATTATTTTGAAGTCTGTAGTTAAATTTGGCTTGAAATGGCGAAAATAGGAAATGAAAGGTTTGAAAATTTGACCGGGAGTTGAATTTATCGATAACGGGCTCGGAATCCAGTTCTGGAAATTTTGATAGATCTGTTATGTCATTTATGACTTGTGTGTAAACTTTGAGATCAATCGAACCTGATTTGATAGGTTTCGGCACAAGATATAAAATTTGGAAATTTAAAAATTTGTAAGTTCGATTCGGGGTGCAATTAGTAATTTTGACGTTGTTTGATGTAGTTTGAGACCTCGAGTAAGTCCATGTTATGTTACGGGACATATTGGTATATTCGGACAAGGTCCCGAGTAGATCGGGTGAGTTTCGGACGGGGTTCGGATCGATTGAGGCTTTGTTAAAGCTGCTGGAATTTTTGAGTTGTTGGTGCAACTGCTTCTGCGGAAGCTTGGTCACAGAAACGGGCAGCCCATCGCAGAAGCGGACTAGGCACTGCTGGGCAGGAGCCGCAGATACGGAGGAACATGCGTAGAAGCGTTACCGCAAATGCGGTCCTAGGCATCGCAGAAGAGATCACTGCTGGACAAGGCTGTCTCGTAGATGCGAGCTTGTTCCGCAGAAGCGATGGTCGCAGATGCGACCTACTATCCGCATATTCGGAAACGCTGGGCAGAACGCCTTATATTCGAGGATTCAACATTTTTGCCTATTTTTCGGATTTTAGAGCTCGGTTTGGGCGACCTTGGAGAGGAATTTCATCATACAACTTGGGGTAAGTGTTCTTGACTCCCTTATGCTTATATTTCAGGAATTAATCTTTGTTTTCGGTGTTAGATTATTGATTTTTCAAGAGAAATCGAAGGAATTTTCTATAATTTCATAAAATGAATTTTCGAGTTTTGAACATCGATTCGGAGTCGGATTTGAGTAAAATTAGTACGGTTGGACTTGTAATTGAATGGATTGTCAAATTTATCGAGTTTCGTCGGATTCCGAGACATGGGCCCCACTGTCGACTTTTCGAGCAGAGTTGGAAATTTTTATAAATTGTTAAATTATAAGCATTGGAGAGTATGTTGTGATTAATCTATATGTGGTTTGAATAGATATGGATCGTTTTGCTTGAATTGAGGAGATAAGAAGGCGTTTGGAGGTTGATACGCGCGGACTGGAAATTTCTGGGCATTGTTTAGCATGCTCGGCATTGGATTGGCTTGTTTGAGGTAAGTGTTTTGCCTAACTTTATTGAGAAAATTTTTCCTACTAATTTCCATTGTTTGTTACACGTAGGGGTAATACATATATGAGGTGACGAGCATATATGCATGTGCCAGGGTTAATCATGATCGGAGATATATTATACGATTTATTGTGCTTTGTAAAATTATGTGACACTCTTGTTTCATGTCTTCTTTGACTTTTAGATTTCTATGAATATGAAATTAAATGCTAAAAACCCTGATTTAGCTTATTATAATTTGATTAAAACGTTGATGGACTTTTGTGAAAATTAATGATGTGCTAAATCTGGTTGTTATTATACTTAATCACAAATACGACTTTACTACCATTATTCTTGAGATTTTGAATTATATACATGAGTTGAAGATCATTTTTTTGAGACTTGTTGAAATATTGGGATAATAAAGTACTTGAAGTTTATTGAATTGTTATTGACTTGAAAGTCGTGATTGATATTCAATTGGAACATTCGTTTAAATACTCTCTTTGTTGTTATTTATGTTTCCTACCTTGCTTGTTAATGATATACATGTGCTTGGTAAGAAATAGTGCAAAGCACGAAGAGTGATGCCGTGCCATTTCATATACATTATCATATGAGGGAGAATGTAAAGTATGAAGGGTGATGTCGTGCCATTTCATATACATTATCATGTGAGGGAGAGTGTAAAGCACGAATGGTGATATCGTGCCAGTCATATACATTATTATGCACGAAGGATAATACCGTGCTATTTCATTTACATTATCATGTGAGGGAGAGTGTAAAGCACGAATGGTGATATCGTGCCAGTCATATACATTATTATGCACGAAGGATAATACCGTGCTATTTCATTTACATTATCATGTGAGGGAGAGTGTAAAGCACGAATGGTGATATCGTGCCAGTCATATACATTATTATGCACGAAGGATAATACCGTGCTATTTCATTTACATTATCATGTGAGGATGAGAGTAAAAGCACGATGGGTGATACCGTGCCATTATTTTTATATTATCATATGTTCATGGAACGAAGGGTATTTCCGTGCAGGTGACGACAAGAGGCATACATTATATTGTGATATATTTTCGTTGTGTAGACATTCATGCCTTTATCTTGAGTTGTTATTGTGAACTATGTTTTCTATGTGACTTGTAGTCGTTGTTCTTTTTGTGTCCTCTACCCCAAATATTGTTGTGTTCCTCCCATCTTATTTGTTTTAATGTTATTGGCATTTCTCTCACCTAGTTGGTAATATTATATGTATGCTCGGTGAGAAAGAGATAAATGCACGAAGGGTGTTGCCGTGCCAATTTATTTGATCTACATATATATATTGGGCGAGAATGAGACAAGTGCATGAAGATATTACCGTGCCATTTAATGTGATATCGTGAATATATTCCTCACATCAGAAAAGTTATGAATTTAATGAGATAAATGCACGAAGGTGTTATCGTGCCATTTGATGTGATTTCTTGAATATATTTCTCACACTAGGAAAGTTATGAATTTGCTATTGTGATTTCTCCTAGTAATCTTTTTCTGCCTCGCATATTTGTTTCATTGTACCCTTATCTGTTATGTTCTATAATTTTTCTATTGTTAGTATACTGCACAGGTTATAACAGTGAGTATCCTTTTACTCAAAATCCTCGTCAGTACTTCGACGAAATTAGACAAAATACTTACTGAGTACGTGGGGTCGGTTGTACTCATACTAAACTTCTGCACCTTGTGTGCAGATTTTGGATGTTGATGTTGCGGTGTATGGCGGGAGCTAGCATTGAAGATGTTTTCGCAATCCGGTCATAGCTTCCTCTTGTTCTTGGTAGCTTTAGAATTATTAATTTGTTCATGTATATTTCAAACAGATGATGTATTTTATTTCATATCAGCTTTGCAAATTCTAAATGTTAGAAGCTCATGAGTTGTACTACTAGTACTTGGGAAAAGTAGAAAGGTTCAGTTATTTTATCATTTATTTTCCTCGATAAACCTAATTAAATTGGATTGTAGTTAATTGGCTTATCTAACGAGTTGTGTTAGGTGCCATCACGACTGGTCGAATTTTGGGTCGTGACATCTTGGATGTGAGATCCCATTCCCAAACAGGACTTATGTTTTTGGACTTTGGACATAAGAATTTTTTTACTTTTTTCGAAATTAGTGTTTGGCCATAAAATTTCCAATTTTCACTTGAAAATGAATTTTGGAATTTTTTGAATATTTGAAAAACTCCAAAAGGGCTATTTTTCAAAATTTTCACTCAGATCACTCACAAAACTTCAAAAACAACCCAAAATTTTATTCATGTCCAAACACAACTCTAATTTTCAAATATCATTTTCACTTGAAAATATTTTTCGTTTTGTTTTTGGAATTTTACAATTCTTATGTCCAAACGCCCACTTAGTTTTGAGGGAAAAAGATTAAAGAAGAAATTAAAGCCACGACAATTAGAGAAAAAGAGAAAAAAATACTCGTGGATTTTTGAAATAGGGTTAAGGTTGCTCTAGTGATTCTATTTATAAAAAACTTTGTCAAGAACAAGTAGAATCTAAAATCCTTATAGAAGTAAAATTTGATTCCTAAAAGGATTTTGGTTATTTAAAAATTAATCGTAAGTTCTGCTACGTACTTACATTTAATTTGATTCCTAAAAGGATTACATTATTATTCAAAAGAAGAGAACAAATAATAGGAGCTTTAAACCAAAAAATAAGGAGATTTTTCCTAAACAGATGATTGTTAAGTTTTTTTTCCTGAGCATATAATTACTTTACCTTTTCTCGACAAACTTCTGCCCAATTAATTATATATGTTGAGCTAGCTAAATGGGTTGATTTCAAAGATAGTCACGTAACTTTTTTTTTTTTCTAATATAAAAATCCCTCAACTTCCCACAAGTATCACATTCATTAAACTATTTTTTTTATAACATAAACATCATTTAACTTTGTTTAAGAATAACAACCCATTAAACACTTTTTTTAACCAAAAGTCATATAATTTTTAAAGTAACACATAAAATGTTTCTTTTGTTTGCTTCTAATGACTTTTTTAATGATCTTTAAGTAAATTTGAGTGACTTTTCAGTTAAAAAGATAATTTAGTAACTTTCATGATGCTAAGATAAAGTTTATTGATTTTTTGTTACGAAAAATAATTTAATACTTAAGTGAGGTAAAGTAAAAAATTGAGTGATTTAAAACTAAACCTCAATGCTAGTATAGCTTAACCACGTAGAGTTGAGTTATAAACCAAGTAACTAGGATTGTGTATATTAACGGAATACAATGTTAGGTAGGATGCTATTTCAAGATATGGTGCTATAACATTAATTACTTTTTAACTTGAATTATCTAAACATGTATTAGAAAAAATTTGAACTGTCCATATATCTCCCTTTTAATGTGGATTAAGCATGTTGACCAAGTTCTACCTCGAGAAAAATGGTCTATTTTGTGCCATTTACTGGGTACAAGAGTGTCAATTCCCCTTTTTTGTATTTACAATTACACATATCCACCCTTGACTTAATTAGTTCACCGCTTGCAGAAGAAGGTGGTTTCATAAATTAGATAGTCCACAAATTTCAGATCAACAAAGCTAAAAAGGAACACCAGAAAAAGAAAAAAAGAAGAGCTAAAAAGAGACAGTTAAAGCTAACTGCTTCATATTTTGGGCAGGCAAAGCAGGGAAGAGATATGGATTGCACCGAAAGCAATGCCATTCGTACCTAAGTGCCACAGGCTTCATAGGCAAGAGTTGCGATAGAGTTGGTACGAGGTATCAAGTTCAAATTCCAACGGAGGCAAAATGACAGGTATCCGGTGGAATTAAAAAAGAGAAAATATATAATCTAAATATCCAACTATTTATACTCAAGTAAGAATGCTTAAAGTTATTATGCCCATGAGTAGATGAAAAAGAAAGAATTTCTCAAAACAGCCCCTAAGTTCCAAACACAGAGTCAGACAGTTTTAGCTTTGCAGCTTTATAGGTGTATAGGTCAAAATCTGCCTTAGAATATTTAAGACAAGATAGCGCTAAAGGAAGAGTCATCAAGCCGTCACTAGTCGAGGTTGAACAGGAAGCAGCAAGATTCGTGGCCGAGATGTCACCAACGGTCGATGTCGAGCACCGTTGGCAAAGCTATAACGGCTAGTTTTCGAAATAGAATATTAAACGGAATATTCTAGCGGTTATTCTCTTTACTTGTACTATTAGGGTTTTGTTAAGAAAATATCTGATATAAATAGAAACTGAGAGAATGGTGGAAAGGGGATATTTATTTTTGTAAGAACACACTTTGACAAAAGATTCTCTCTCTCACTATAATACAAACAACACCTTTTTCACCAAGATTCTTATCTATATTGTTTCATACTTTCCACCAAATCCGAGGATAATTCGAATATTCAAGGATTTGCTTGTCATTTATTATTGTCAGGAGAAGTAACACCTCGATTCTCCTTTATTGGGTGAATCACTCCTTTTATTTACTCGAATGTCATTTATTATTGTTTGTTGCTATTTAATGCTCTATCATTGTTTACATTGCTTGGAATGATTGTTATACACCATCATTATATCTCTATCGGATCCGTCTAACATTAGTTACGTTTTCGGAACCCATATCTAGGAATATTATTGTTAACTAGGTTTAACCCCCTTAATACATAAATTTAATTATTTGAACCGAGGGTTATACTTTTTGGTCAAACAATTTGGTACCGCATGTGGGAATTTTCTAGTTAAATTTTTAGTTTCTTCTAGATCTATCACTAACACGGATCACAAACGTAATTAAAAAAAAAAAAGCCTTTCTTTGGGTGCACAAATCCCAACATGACACGTAACAGGGAAGAAAGGGCGAGAATAATCAACAACCTGCCAACCACCCTCATAAACGTCATCAATGAAAGCTGCGAAACAGCAGACGAAGGCGCAACGCCCGATGCCTCCCCTAGGCGAGATGGGTCATTGCCTCCTCATTACAGCATCATAAAGTCTCTTGGTAAGAGAGCCTCCACATCTGTGAGGGAAGAGACGCCCTAGCTGTAAAAAAATTCCTCGAAGCATGCTAACCGACACGCTAACCAGCGTCCTCAACAAGCCCGTCCAGGACGCAGCTACAGAAAATGCAAGGATTCGCACTGTACCACCGATGGATGAACAGTGCAGCCAACTCCCTCCGCCTCCAACAACAGGTATTACTCACAATGTCAATGACAATGCAGGTGATAACGCTCTTGCATCCATTTTAAAAAAGATGGAGGAAATGGAGAACGAGAACAAGATGCTCCGAGATCAAATGAAATAACACCAATAATGGGTTGATATCAACCTGTAACAACATCAGGTGACGACTCATGATTTTGTCGACCTGCTAATGCATAAATGTGGTTCTGAGGACCACTCGAGCTAGATACTATGCCTCTACTATGACTGATTGGTGCTTGTGAACCTTGCCTAGGGGGGCATAGTGATGATGACGAAAACAATACAGATCCCGCTGATTGAACTATGCTTGTACCACCTCTCGTCGGACAATCCCTCATAATGTGGCCTAGATAATCACAAGTATAAAAAACACCCAACCCCATACTGCATTGCCCGACATGCTTCTTACCACATTGAGCATAGCGTGGCAAGGGCGGCCTCATCTGACTTGACTCACCCCTATACTGAGAACTTGAGGCCCTGGAATTCTGACTAGGCCCTGAATATGTGGAACGATCAAATCTCCTATCGGTAAATTGAGGGGGTGCGCTAGCCGATGCCTGGGCTGGATACCTCGGGTATTGTTGTCTCTGACCACCTCTAAACTCACCAAAAGGACCCGAAGATCTCGCTCTTTTACTCTGACCCCTATCATGCTCACGATCGGCCCTCTGCTTCTGCTTATGCTCCTCTACACCTTGAGCGTATACCTGAATGTGAGAAATATCCATGCCTGGCTGAAGTGAGACCGACATACAGTCGTTAAGCAGGTGCGGCTCCAACCCCATCACGAACCGGTGAACCCGATCCTCCATCTTAGCTACAATAGTGGGAGCATACCTAGCTAATGAATCAAACTGAAGAATGTACTACTGAACACTCAAGTTACCCTGCTGAAGGGTAAGAACCTATCAACTCTGGCCCGTCTAAGCTCTGGTGGCAGATAATGATGAAGAAAAGCCTCTGTAAAGTTATGCCATACCGTTATAGGGGCATCCTCACTTCCTGATACCGAGCATGTGCCGCTACTAATCGAGTTAATAGCTGAATAGCATCTCTCATCTTCTGACCCGGTGAATCTGGCTGAGGAGCTGGATGTACAGGGGCAGGCGTTGGAGCTGGTGCCCCTCAGAGCTCTTCTGGAGAGGGCGGGGTATGTGAAGTCTGAGATGGAATCTCACTATAAGGCTCTCCCTGAGCCCTGGTAACTCGTGGCGCTCGACTAGTAGTTTCATCAGTCACGGACTTGCCCTTCTGGGTGGTTGTAGCCTTCTTAGGCATCGCTGAAAATATAACATAACGTTAGGGAAATTAATCCTTATATCGCATGATCTAAGATAAGAAAGGAGGATAACATCCTATATGTCCTGTAGCCTCCTGTTTATAAATGTGGTGCACAACACACTCATAAACAAGACTCTACTAGATACGGTCTGTAGACAATTCTAGGACAGAACTACTATGATATCACTTTTGTCACAACCCAAACTGATGGGCCATGACGAGTACTCGAGTCCTACCTGTCGAACGCCCCTAAGCATGCGTCTAAGATATAAACATGAATTAAGGGTAGGTCATGAATAACATCTGTCATTAAACTGCTGAATCACATTAATAACATACGTGAGGAAAGCATCTCCAAATGACATAGATACATATGCATGCAGAATACGGTAGGGCGAGCCGGCAAGGCTGCTATAGACAACTATATATCCAAGACTGGAAGCCGACAAGGCCGCATACTATCCAACTATACATAACTGTCTACAGACCTCTAATAGAGTATACAACTGTATGAAGGACAGGATGGGCCCCGTTATACCCATATCTAAATACAAAAATAGTATACCAAAACTAATAACAGCTCCGGATCAAGTGGAGCACACCAACTCTCGCTAATCAAGGATCCTAAAAAGAGGGACCGTCAGCTTATCTACCTGCGCCTGCAGGCATAAAATACAGCGTCCCCAGGCAAAAGGGGCGTCAGTACGAATAATGTACCTAGTATGTAAGGCATGAAAATCAGTCCATAAAAGACATAAATGAAACATGGAGTAAAGGAATCCACTTGGAAGTCTAAATAACTTTGTGAATCCTGAAATATTTATAAAGTCATGCATGTCCGTATAAATGTCATATCATGCATAGGTATAGGTGTACATAACATCATCAAGCCTCTGAGGGCATCCCATCTGTCACGACCCAAAATCTCACATGTCGCGATGGCGCCTATCTCAATACTAGGCAAGCCGATAATCTCAATAAACCACCATATCTTTTAAATTTGAAAACATAATTATTAAATTCAGTGGAAGAAAACCTCACAAACACAAATATAAACACTCCCAGAACCCGGTGTCACTGAGTACA
This sequence comes from Nicotiana otophora, assembly GCA_000715115.1. Classification (NCBI taxonomy): domain Eukaryota; kingdom Viridiplantae; phylum Streptophyta; class Magnoliopsida; order Solanales; family Solanaceae; genus Nicotiana; species Nicotiana otophora. The sequence continues at coordinate 76,121 of AWOL01S0015753.1, read as the reverse complement.
TGAGCATCTAAATGAATACAAAGTCTGACTGATAAAAATCGTTGTCTGAAATATAGAACAGTACAATAACTAAACAGGAAGGGAATCAAGTTTGTGGACGTCAAGCAGTTACCTTGATAGACTCCAACAAAAATATCTCCGAAATCTAGCAGTCGTAGTATCCGGAAGCACCTAGATTTGCACACGAGGTGAAGAGTGTAGTATGAGTACAACCAACTCAATAAGTAACAAGACTAACCTTTGGCATGAAAGTAGTTACGAATAACAAGACTAACCAACTCAGTGGAAAGACCTCATGTAATACTGGGCACAAATCATTCGGTCACTCGGTACTGTTTATGGCCAATCCGGTCCAGGGATATTCCATCCCGTATATCTATACATATATCGACTAACAGTTAGTCTCTCAGCATAGTATAAGGCCAATCCATCCCTGAGAAACTTATTCCCAAATGTAAATAATACGGACAAGATCCATGTCCAGGTAAATTCATCACAATATAAATAAGTAAGGCAAGTCCTTACCCTGGGAAACCCATCCCAAATATATATAATCATTTACGCTCACCGGGGGTGTGTACAGACTCCGGATGGGCTCCTTCAGCCCAAGCGCTATATAAAGCCGATATGGCCTACTGCGGCATGCAATCCGATCCCATAATAATAATTAAGTCTATAAGGCCTGCTGCAGGCGGGCAGCCCCGATCCGTATAGTAATAAAGCCTATAAGGTCTGCTGCGGCGTGCAGCCCGATCCTATAATAATAATAACATATATAAAGCCGATATGGCCTGCTGCAGGCGGGCAGCCCCGATTCAATAAATATCCTCACAATGGATGAGCATGACTGAGTATGAAATGTACATTTATTAATTCGACAACAACACGACCCTATGGGTCCCAAAATATCGGCACATAACCTAAACATGATCTTTATTACGAGCCTCAGCTCAATTCCTCTAACACGTATGGCATGTTCAGATAATAACATGATTATTTAACTTTGCAACTTTACAGGATTTATTCAAGTCAATTTATATGGTGCACGTCCACATGCTCGTCAACTATTGTATGCGTCACCTCCAAATAATTTATATAACACCAATTCGGGGATTCATACCCTCAGAACAAATTTTACAAGTGTTACTTACCTCAACCCGTGTAATTTCTCACTTTGTTATGCCCTTGCCTCGAGAATTGTCTCTGAAAGCCTCGTATCTAGTCACAAATAACTCGATTCAGTCAAACAAAAATTATTGGAATTAATTCCATAAGAAAATACAATTTTCTAACAAATTCCGAAATTTAGCTCAAAAATCGCATGTGGGGCCCATACCTCGGAACCCGACAAAAGTTATAAAATCTAGAAGCCAATTCAACCACGAGTCTACCCATACCAATTTTACCAAATTCTGACATCAACTCGACCCTCAAATCTTCAAATTAAACCAAGAGGGTTTTCTAACTCTTCCCGCTTAATTCACTAATTAAATGTCAAAAACAACCATGGATTCGGATAATTTAACCGATATTGAGTTAGAAATACTTAACCCGTTGTTGTCCTTGAAAATCTCCCGAAAATCCTGTCTCTCCGAGCTCCAACTCGGTAAAAATGGAAAATGGGACGAAGTCCCATTTTCAGAACTTAAACCCTCTGCCCAGTGATTTCTTTTATGCGATCGCGAAGCACAAATTTTCATTGCCCAAAAATAACTCTACGTGATCGCGGAAAATTCCACGCGATCGCGAAACACAGTCTCTGTAAGCCTACGCGATCGCGAACCTTCTCACGCGTTCGCGAAGCATTAAGTGCGTGGCCCAGCTCCTCCCTCTGTTTCTCTTCGGGAACGTGTCCTAGCCCACGCATTCGCGATGCACAGCCTGGCCAAACCTATGCGATTGTGGATGCCTTCATGCGATCGCATAGCATAAAATCTTACTGCTCCAACTTACCCTACGCGATCGTGGACATTCTCATGCGATCGCGTAGAAGGAAACCAGTGATAGAAAACCAGCATTCTTCAGCTGGAATGCAAAGACCAAAATTGAGCCATTAGCCGTCCGAAACAAAGTGTCTCATTTCACCCCAAAATTCTTTCAGACCCGAACCAACTAACCCGGTAAGTCATAAAACAATTGTAAAGCATACCTGGAGAAATGGGGTTATAATACTCAAAACGACCGATTGGGTTGTTATATTCTCCCCCTCTTAAACAAACGTTCGTCCTCGAACGGGTTTAGAATCATACCTGGAGTCTCAAATAGGTGTGGATATTTGCTCTGCATCTCCTTCTCAATCTCCCAAGTAGCTTCTCCGGCTGGCTGGCCTCTCCACTGTACCTTCACTGATGCTATGTTCTTTGACTTCAGCTTTCGAACCTGCCGGTCTAAAATAGTCACCGGCTCCACATCATAAGTCAAATTACTGTCCAGCTGCACTGTACTGAAATCCAAAATATAAGACGGATCCCCGACATACTTTTGGAGCATGGATACAAGGAATATTTGATGAATACCGGATAGACTGGGTGGCAAGGCAAGTTCATAAGCCACATCTCCAATTTTCTTAAGCATCTCAAAAGGCCCAATATACCGAGTGCTCAACTTGCCCTTCTTCTCGAACCTCAACACACCCTTCATAAGTGAAATTTTGAGCAGAACCTTCTCCCCAACCATGTAAGCAACATCATGGACCTTCCGGACGGCATAACTCTTCTGTCTAAACTGCGTCGTGCGAAGCCGCTCCTGAATCAATTTAACCTTCTCTAAAGCATTCTGAACCAAATCAGTACCCAAAAGTCTAGCCTCATCCGGTTTAAACCAACCCACCAGAGACCGACACCGTCTCTCATATAAAGCCTCATACAGAGCCATCTGAATGCTCGATTGGTAACTATTATTGTAAGCAAACTCTGCCAGTGGCAGAAATTGATCCCAAGACCAAAATCAATGACACAAGCGCGTAGCATATCCTCTAATATCTGAATAGTGCACTCGGACTGTCCATCCGTCTGAGGGTGAAATGATGTACTCAACTGAACTTGTATGCCCAATTCTCGTTGCACTGCTCTCTAAAATTGTGATGTAAATTGCGCGCCCTGATCTGAAATGATGGATACTGGCACACCATGTAGGCGAACAATTCCGTGGATATAAATCTCAGCCAACCGCTACGAAGAATAAATAGTGCCAAATGGAATAAAATACACGGACTTGGTCAACCGATCTACGATCACCCAAATAGCATCAAACTTTCTCAAAGTTCATGGGAGCCCAACTACGAAGTCCATGGTTATACGCTCCTATTTCCCCTCCGGAATTTCAAGTCTTTCAAGTAATCCGCCCAGTCTCTCATGTTCGTACTTAACCTGTTAACAATTTAAACACCGAGCTACAAACCCAACTATATCTTTCTTTATTTTCCTCCACGAATAGTGTTGTCTCAAGTCCTGATACATCTTTGCGGCACCTGCATGAATGGAGTACCGCGAACTGTGAGCTTCCTGGAGTATCCACTCACGCGAACCATCTACATTAGTCACACATAGCCTTCCATGCATCCGTAATACACCGTCATCCCCAATAGTGACTTCTTTGGCATCACCGAGCTGAACCGTGTCCTTAAGGACAAACAAATGAGGGTCATCATATTGACTTTCTCTAATACGATCATAAAAAGAAGACTGAGAAACCACACAAGCCAAAACTCAACTCGACTCGGAAACATCCAATCTGATAAACTGGTTGGCCAAGGCCTGAACATCCAAGGCTAAAGGCCTCTCTACTACCGATAAGTATGCTAAGCTGCCCAAACTCTCCACCTTACGACTCAAGCCATCGGCCACCACATTGGCCTTTCTAGGATGATAGAGAATAGTGATATCATAATCCTTAAGCAACTCCAACCACCCATTCCCCCCTACCGCAAGTAAAGATCCTTATGTTTAAACAGATGTTGTAGAGTCTGGTGATCGGTATAAACCTCACAATGAGCACCTTACAAAAAGTGCCGCCAAATATTCAAGGCATGAACAATCGTTGCTAACTCAAGGTCGTGGACCGGATAATTTTTCTCATGTACCTTTAAATGTCTGGACGCATAGGCAATCACCCTACCATCTTGCATCAGCACTGTGCCAAGACCAATACATGACACCTCACAATACACAGTATAAGACCCTGAACCCATAGGCAACACCAACATTAGGGCTGTAGTCAAAGCCGTCTTGAGCTTCTGAACGCTTTCCTCACACTCATCCGACCACCTGAATGGACCACCTTTCTGGGTCAATTTAGTCATAGGCACCGTAATAGACGAGAAACCCTCCACGGAGCGACGATAATAACCAGCCAAGCCGAGAAAACTCTGAATCTCAGTAACTGAAGATGGTCTAGGCAAACTCTGAACTACCTCTATTTTCTTCGGATCCACCTTAATTCCTTCACTGGACACTATGTTTCCCAAGAACGCCACCAAACTAAGCCAGAACTCACACTTAGAGAATTTGGCATATAGTTTCTCCTCTCTCATCCTCTGCAATACAATACCTAAGTGTTGTGCATGCTCCTCCTGGCTATGAGAGTACACCAGGATATCATCAATAAATACCACGATAAATGAGTTAAGATACGGCTCGAATACACTATTCATTATGTGCATAAATGATGATAGGGCATTGGTTAGACCAAATGACATCACAAGGAATTCATAGTGACCATAACAAGTTCTGAATGTCGTTTTTCGAATATCGGAATCCCAAATTTTCAATTGGTGATACCCGGATCTCAATCAATTTTGGAGAATACCCGCGCTCCCTGAAGTTGGTTAAATAAACCATCAATACGCGGAAAAGGATACTTATTCTTGATTGTAACTTTGTTCAACTGCCTGTAATCGATACACATCCGCATAGTACCATCCTTCTTTTTCACAAACAGAACCGGTGCACCCCAAGGCGACACACTAGGCCTAATAAACCCCTTATAAAAAAAGTTCTTAAAGTTGCTCTTTCAATTCTTTTAGCTCGGCTGGTGCCATACGATAGGAGGAATAGAAATGGGCTGAGTGTCAGACACCAAGTCAATACCGAAATCAATATCCCTGTCGGGCGGCATACCCGACATGTCTGCAGGAAATACATCCGGAAAGTCTCTCACTACGGGTGCTGAATCAATAGTAGTAGTATCTGCATCGACATTTCTCACAAAAGCCAAATATGACAAACATCCCTTCCCAACCATACGTTGGGCCTTCAAATAAGAAATTGCCCTGCTGGGAACATGATCTAGAGAACCTCTCCATTCGACCTTCGGCAACCCCGTCATTGCCAACGTCACGGTTTTTACGTGACAGTCCAGAATAGTATGACATGGAGACAACCAATCCATACCCATAATTACATCAAAATCAACCATACTGATAAATAAGAGGTCCACTCTAGTCTCCACTCCCCCAATAGATACTACACACGACTGATACATACGGTCCACAATAATAATATCGCATATCGGCATAGATACACGAACATGGGAAACTAAGGACTCATGGGGAATATCTAGATAATGAGAAAAATACGATGATACATATGAATAAGTGGAACCAGAGTCAAATAATATAGAAGCCCCCATATGGCACACTGAAACAACACATGTGATCAGTGAATCTGAAGCAACAGCATTTTTCCTGGCAGGAAAAGCAGAAAATTGAGCCTGACCACCACCTGATCGACCTCCCCCTCTTGGGAGACCCCTACCTAACTAAGCCCCACTCCGAGCTGGCTGAGCGGGTGGTGGAGCAACTAGTGCAGAAGTAGTAGCCTGACTCCTCTGCTGAGCTGGACCTCGAGTAAGGTGGGGAAACAATTTTCTCACATGATCGAGCTCTCCACACCCATAGCACTCCCTCTCGAAGAATGGTGGTGAGTTCTATGGCGGACCTCGAGGACCAGAATAACTATCAAACAAACTGGGTACAGATGATCCCTAAATTGATAGTGCACGGGGCGTACTATGGGCTGGAAGTGCACTGAGAGATGACTGACCCTGATGAGAACTGTATGAACCATGACTGGATGATGCAACACGGTGAAATGGACGACCCGTCTGAGCGTGTCTAAAAGGATGACCCTTGTTATGGTAGGACTGCCCTCCAGAAGGTATCCCGCCAGAACCACCCGAACCTCGAGTCCTCTTGGCCTCCCTCCCACCACGCTCCTGGATACGGACCACCTCTATCTGCCGAGCAATGTCAACCACCTCATCAAAACACCAGATACCCTCTCCCTAGTCATAAGCAAACCTCAATTGATGTGTGAGGCCATAAATGAACCTCCTAATCCTATCCCTGTCAGTGAGAACCAACAAAATTACGTGACGAGCCAACTCGAAAAATCTCATCTCATACTGCGTCACAGACATGCCATCCTGATGTAACTACTCAAATTGTCTGCGCAACTCCTCTCTGTGAGACTGCGGCACGAACTTCTCCAAAAAGAGAACGGAGAACTCTTGCCATGTAAGTGGTACTACACCAACCGGCATGCGCCTCTCATAAGCCTCCCACCATCTGAAGGCAACCCCAGAAAATTAAAAAGTAGTGAACGAGACCCCACTGGTCTCTAGAATACCCAATGTCTGAAGCATCCGCTAGCACTTATCCAGAAAACCCTGAACATCTTCTGACTCAGCACCGCTAAATTATGGAGGTCGAAGCCTCCCAAATCTCTCAAGTCTCCTCTGCTCATCATCTGACATAACGGGGACTACCGGGGCATGAACAACTACAACCAGCTAGGTTGGTAGTGCCTCCCGGTATCTGAAATCCTTGTACCACCTGATTTGGAGTACAAACCATAGGGGTATGAGTACCTCCCCCGGCCTGAGAAGTGGCAGGTGCGGCCTGAGCCGAAACCACCTGAGCAAGGCCAGTGCAAACTGTCAATATCTAGGCCAAAGTCTCCTGAAGGCCTGGAATCTCAATGGGCACAGCTGGTGCTTGAGCTGGTACTGTAGGCTCAGCTATATCCGGAATCTGCTCCTGAGTTGGAGCAACTAGTGGTGCTACAGGTTCTGCTCCAACATATGTACGAGCTACACCTCGACCTCTACCTCGGCCTCAGCCTCTACCACGGCCCCGGCCTCTCACGGCCCTAACTGGCGGCACTGGTGGATGACCGTCTGATCCGATAGTAGTTTCCGGAACCAACGAATTCACACGACAGAATACAAGAAAGTGAAATTTTCCTAAGGGTTTGGCAGCCTCTCGAAGATAAGTACAGACGTCTCCATACCGATCCGTAAGACTCTACCAAGCTCGCTCATGCCTCGTGAGACCTACGTAACCTAGGCTCTGATACCAATTTGTCACAACCCAAAATCTAACATGTCGTATTAGCGCCTATCTCAATACTAGGCAAGCCGACAATCTTAATAAACCACCATATATTTTAAATTTGAAAACATAATTATTAAATTCAGCGGAAGAAAACCTCACAAACACAAATATAAACACTCCCAGAACACAGTGTCACTGAGTACATGAGCATCTGAATGAATACAAAGTCTGACTGATAAAAATCGCTGTCTGAAATATAAAACAGTACAATAACTAAACAGGAAGGAAATCAATTCTGCGGACGTCAAGCAGCTACCTTGATAGTCTCCAACATAAATAACTCCGAAATCTAGCAGTCGTCGTATCCGGGAGCACCTGGATCTGCACACGAGTTACAGAGTGTAATATGAGTACCACTAACTCAATAAGTAACAAGGCTAACCTTTAGGCTTAAAGTAGTGACGAGCTCCGCAGATACAGTCCAGTATAAATAATGGTCCAGAAATGTAGGCATGCTTTCAAGTTCAACAGTAAAACTCAGTACAAGTGAAATAGATCATTACTGCATGATATGAGGAATATGACATCTCAGTGGAAAGACCTCATGTAATACTTGTCACAAATCATTCGGTCACTCGGTACTGTTTATGGCCAATCCGGTCCAGGGATATTCCATCCCGTATATATATATATATACATCGACTAACAGTTAGTCTCTCAGCATAGTATAAGGTCAATCCATCCCTGAGAAACTTATTCCCAAATGTAAATAATACGGACAAGATCCATGTCCAGGTAAATTCATCACAATATAAATAAGTAAGGCAAGTCCTTACCCTGGGAAACCCATCCCAAATATATATAATCATTTACGCTCACCGGGGGTGTGTACAGACTCCGGATGGGCTCCTTCAGCCCAAGCGCTATATAAAGCCGATATGGCCTACTGCGGCATGCAGTCCGATCCCAAAATAATAATAAAGTCTATAAGGCCTGCTGCAGGCGGGCAGCCCCGATCCGGATAGTAATAAAGCCTATAAGGTCTGCTGCGGCGTGCAGCCCGATCCTATAATAATAATAACATATATAAAGTTGATATGGCCTGCTGCAGGCGGGCAGCCCCGATTCAATAAATATCCTCACAATGGATGAGCATGACTGAGTATGAAATGTACATTTAAAATATAATTAATTCAACAGCAACACGACCCTATGGGTCCCAAAATATCGGCACATAACCTAAACATGATCTTTATTACGAGCCTCAACTCAATTCCTCTAACACGTATGGCATGTTCAGATAATAACATGATTATTTAACTTTACAACTTTACAGGATTTATTCAAGTCAATTTATATGGTGCACGTCCACATGCTCATCAACTATTGTATGCGTCACCTCCAAATAATTTATATAACACTAATTCGGGGATTCATACCCTCAAAACCAATTTTAGAAGTGTTACTTACCTCAACCCGTGTAATTTCTCACTCTGCTATGCCCTTTCATCGAGAATTGGTCTCCTAAAGCCTCGTATCTAGTCACAAATAACTCCATTCAGTCAATAAAAAATATTGGAATTAATTCCATAAGACAATATAAATTTTCCAACAAAATCAGAAATTTAGCTCAAATATCACTCGTGGGGACCATGCCTCGGAACCCGACAAAATTTAAAAAAATCCGGAAGCCCATTCGACCACGAGTCTACCCATACCAATTTTACCAAATTCTGACATCAACTCGACCCTCAAATCTTCAAAATAAACCAACAGAGTTTTCTAAATCTTCCCACTTAATTCACTAATTAAATGTCAAAAACAACCATAGATTCGGGTAATTTAACTAATATTGAGTTAGAAACACTTACCCCGTTGTTTTCCTTGAAAATTTCACGAACATCCTCTCTCCGAGCTCCAAAACGGTAAAAATGGAAAATTGGACTAAGTCCCATTTTTAGAACTTAAACTCTCTGCCCAGTGATTTCTTCTATATGATCGCGGACCAACTCACGCGATCGCGAAGCACAAATTTTCATTGCCCAAAAACAACTCTATGTGATCGCGGAAAATTCCATGCCATCACGAAGCATAGTCTTTGCAAGCCTACGCAATCGGGAACCTTCATACGTGATCGCGAAGCATTAAGCGTGTGGCCTAGCTCCTCCCTCCGTTCCTCTTCACGAACGCATCATAGCCCATGCGTTCGCGATGCACAGCCTGGCCAAACCCACGCGATCGCGGATGCCTTCACACGATCGCATAGCACAAAATCTCACTGCTCCAACTAAGCCTACGCAATTGCGAACATTCTCATGCGATCGCGTAGAAGGAAACCAGTGACAGAAAACCAGCATTCTTCAGCTGGAATGCAAAGTCCAAAATTGATCTGTTAGCTGTCCGAAACTCACTCGAGACCCCGAGACCTCAACCAAATATACAAACAAGTTATAAAATATGATACGAACTTAGTCGAAACCTCAAATCACATCCAACAATGCTAAAATCACGAATCATGCCCCAATTCAAGCCTAATGAACTTTGAAACTTCCAATTTCTACAAACGACGCCGGAACCTATCAAATCACGTCTGATTGACCTCAAATTTTATACACAAGTCATAAATGACATAACGAAGGTATTATAATTTTTAGAATCGGGCTCCGACCCGATATCAAAAAGTCAACCCCTCGGTTAAACTTCTAAAAAATACCATTTCAAGCATAATTCCTCTACGGACCTCCTAATAATATTACGGACACGCTCCTACGTCCAAAATCACCATACGGAGTATTGGAATCATCAGAATTCAAATCCAAGGTCATTTACATATAAGTCAACATCCGGTTAATATTTCTAACTTAAGTTTTTAATTATGAGACTAAGTATCTCATTTTACCCCAAAATCCTTCTGGACCCAAACCAACTAACCCGGTAAGTCATAAAATAATTATAAAGAATAAATTGAGCAGCAAAGGGGGAAACAGGGTTATAATACTCAAATCGATCGGCCGGGTCGTTACATTCTCCCCCTCTCAAACAAATGTTCATCCTACAACAGGTTTAGAATCATACCTGGAGTCTCAAATAGGTGTGGATATTTGCTCTGCATCTCCTGCTCAATCTCCCAAGTAGCTTCTCCGGCTGGCTGGCCTCTCTATTGTACCTTCACTGATGCTATGTTCTTTGACTTCAGCTTTCGAACCTGCCGGTCTAAAATACTCACCGGCTCCACATCATAAGTCAAATTACCGTCCAGCTGCACTGTACGAAATCCAAAATATAAGACGGATCCCCGACATACTTTCGGAGCATGGATACATGGAATACTGGATGAACACCGGATAGACCGGATGGCAAGGCAAGTTCACAAGCCACATCTTTAATTTTCTTAAGTATCTCAAAAGACCCAATATACCGAGGGCTCAACTTGCCCTTCTTTCCGAACCTCAACACACCCTTCATATGTGAAGTTTTGAGCAGAACCTTCTCCCCAACCATGTAATAAATATCACGGACCTTCCGGTCAGCATAACTCTTCAGTCTAGACTGCGCCGTGCGAAGCCGCTCCTGAATCAATTTAACCTTCTAAAAAGCATCGTGAACTAAATTAGTACACAATAGTCTAGTCTAACCCGGTTCAAACCAACCCACCAGAGACCGACACCGTATCCCATATAAAGCCTCATATGGAGCCATCTGAATGCTCGATTGGTAGTTGTTATTGTAAGAAAACTCTGCGAGTGGCAGAAATTGATCCCAAGAACCTCCAAAATCAATGACACAAGCGCATAGTATATCCTCCAATATTTGAATAGTGCACTCGGGTTGTCCGTCCGTCTGAGGGTGAAATGATGTACTCAACTGAACCTGTGTGCCCAATTCTTGCTGCACTTCTCTCCAAAATTATGATGTAAATTGCGTGCCCCGATCTGAAATGATGGACACTGGCACATCGTGTAGGCATCGACCACCACATTGACCTTTTTGGGATGATAGAGAATAGTGATATCATAATCCTTAAGCAACTCCAACCACCTCCGCTACTGCAAGTTAAGTTCCTTCTGTTTAAACATGTCACGCCCCGAACCTAGGAGCGAGACCAGCACCCGGTGCCTCATCTAACCTGGCGTACCAAATTGCGACTAAGGGACTCTGATCATATAATGTCATACTTTGGCCATGGGACCACCTTGCAAGACAATTTGCGAAGCAAAATATAAAACTGAATGGAAACTAGCACTAACTAAACATCAATATAAAGCTAGGCCGATAAGATCGTCATAGCTACTACAGCTGACAAACCACCAAATTATACATACGAGGCCTACAAGCCCAACATACTGCACTAACCAACAGGATATGTCTAGAAGCCTCTACTGATAGATATATTGTGATCGGAACAGG
>AWOL01S0015753.1:30634-60869 GCA_000715115.1 Nicotiana otophora | reverse complement strand
ATGTTATAACATTCCCAACTTGTCGACTTTCGACGAAACATTGTTTTCTTCAATTGCTTTAGCTTCTGAACTGTCCAACCCTCTTTGTACTTGTTGTTCATGATCTTCAATATTTGTAACCTCAGAGGTAACATGATTAACTTACTTTATATACTTTTAAATATTATCTCATTTTTGGTCCTACATTAGTTTGCTTACGATGTATTTTTACGTACGAAAATATAGGGTGTAACAAAACATATGTTGTAGACTCTGGTTATTGATATAAACCTCACAATGGGCACCGTACAAATAATTCCGCCAAATCTTTAAGGCATGAACAATCGCTGCTAACTCAAGGTCGTAGACTGGATAATTCTTCTCATGTACCTTTAACTGTCTGGACGCATAGGCAATCACCCTACCATCTTGCATCAGCACTACGCCAAGACCAATACATGACACGTCACAATACACAGTATAAGACCCTGAACCCGTAGGCAACACCAACATTGGGGTTGTAGTCAAAGCCGTCTTGAGCTTTTGAACGCTTTCCTCACACTCATCCGACCACCTGAATGGACCACCTTTCTGGGTCAATTTAGTCATAGGCACCGTAATAGACGAGAAACCCTCCACGAAGCGATGATAATAACCAGCCAAGCCGAGAAAACTCCGAATCTCAGTAACTGAAGATGGTCTGGGCCAACTCTAAACTACCTCTATTTTCTTCGGATCTACCTTAATTCCTTCATTGGACACTATGTTTCCCAAGAACGCCACCAAACTAAGCCAGAACTCACACTTAGAGAATTTGGCATATAGTTTCTCCTCTCTCATCCTCTGCAATACAATACCTAAGTGTTGTGCACGCTCCTCCTGGATATGAGAGTACACCAGGATATCATCAATAAATACCACGATAAATGAGTCAAGATACGGCTCGAATACACTATTCATTATGTGCATAAATGATGATAGAGCATTGGTTAGCCCAAATGACATCACAAGTAATTCATAGTGACCATAACGAGTTCTGAATGTCGTTTTTCGAATATCGGAATCCCAAATTTTCAATTGGTGATACCCGGATCTCAAATCAATTTTGGAGAATACCCGCGCTCCCTGAAGTTGGTTAAATAAATCATCAATACGCGGAAAAGGATACTTATTCTTGATTGTAACTTTGTTCAACTGCCTGTAATCGATACACATCCGCATAGTACCATCCTTCTTTTTCACAAACAGAACCGGTGCACCCCAAGGCGACACACTAGGCCTAATAAACCCCTTATAAAAAAAGTTCTTAAAGTTGCTCTTTCAATTCTTTTAGCTCGGCTGGTGCCATAAGATATGGAGGAATAGAAATGGGTTGAGTTCCCGACACCAAGTCAATACCGAAATCAATATCCCTGTCGGGCGGCATACCCGGCATGTCTGCAGGAAATACATCCGGAAAGTCTCTCACTATGGATGCTAAATCAATAGTAGGAGTATCTGCATTGATATTTCTCACAAAAGCCAAATATGACAAACATCCCTTCCCAACCATACGTTGGGCTTTCAAATAAGAAATTACCCTATTGGGAACATGATCTAGAGAACCTCTCCATTCGACCTCCGGCAACCCCGTCATTGCCAACGTCACGATATTTGCATGACAGTCCAGAATAGTATGACATGGAGACAACCAATCCATACCCATTATTACATCAAAATCAACCATACTGATAAATAAGAGATCCACTCTAGTCTCCACTCCCCAATAGATACCACACACGACCGATACACACGGTCCACAATAATAGTATCGCCTACCGGCGTAGATACACGAACAGGTGAAACTAAGGACTCACGGGGCATATCCAGATAATGAGAAAAACGCGATGATACATATGAATAAGTGGAACCAGGGTCAAATAATATAGAAGCCTCCTTGTGGCACACTGAAACAATACATGTGATCATTGCATCTAAAGCAACATCATCTGGCCTGGTAGGAAACGCATAAAATCGGGCCTGACCACTACCTGATCGACCTCCCCCTCTTGGGTAACCCCTAGCTAACTGAGCCCTACCCCGAATTGGCTGAGTGGGTGGTGGAGCAACTGGTGCAGAAGTAGTAGCCTGACTCCTCTGTTGAGCAGAACCTCGAGTAAGGTGGGGACAAAATTTCCTCACATGACCGAGCTCTCTACACTCATAGCACTCCCTCTTGAAGAATGGTGGTGAGTTCTGTGGCGGACCTCGAGGACTGGAATAACTACCAGAAGAATCTGGTACAGATGATCCCTAAATTGATAGTGCACGGGGCGTACTCTGGGCTGGAAGTGCACTAAGAGATGACTGACCCTGATGAGAACTGTATGAACCATGGCTGGATGATGCACCACGATGAAATGGATGACCCGTCTGAGCGTGTCTAAAAGGATGACCTCTGTTGTGGTAGGACTGCCCTCCAGAAGGTACCCCATCAGAACTGCCCGAACCTCAAGTCCTCTTGGCCTCCCTCTCACCATGCTCCTGGCTACGGACCACCTCTATATGCCTAGCAATGTCAACCACCTCGTCAAAAGTGGCACCAGATAACCTCTCCCTAGTCATAAGAACCCGCAGATGATATGTGAGGCCATCAATGAACCTCCTAATCCTCTCCCTGTCAGTGAGAACCAAGCAAACTGTGTAACGAGCCAACTCGAAAAATCTCATCTCGTACTGCGTCACAGACATGCCATCCTGATGTAACTGCTCAAACTGTCTGCACAACTCCTCTCTGCGAGACTGCGGCACGAACTTCTCCAAAAAGAGAATGGAGAACTCCTGCCATGTAAGTGTTACTGCACCAACCGGCATGCGCCTCTCATAAGACTCCCACCATCTGAAGGCAGCCCCAAAAAACTGAAAAATAGTAAACGAGACCCTACTGGTCTCCAAAATACCCGATGTCCGAAGCATCTGCTGGCATTTATCGAGAAAACCCTGAGCATCTTCTGACTCAGCACCGCTAAATGATGGAGGTCGAAGCCTCCCAAATCTCTCAAGTCTCCTCTGCTCATCATCTGCCATAACGGGGACTACCAGGGCCTAAACAACTGCAGTTGGATGGGCTGGTAGTGCCCCCTGGCCTGAGAAGTGGCAGGTGCGGCCCGAGATGAAACCACCTGAGCAAGGCCAGTGCAAACTATCAATATTTGGGCCAAAGTCTCCTGAAGGCCTAGAATCTCAATGGGCACAGCTGGTGCCTGCGCTGGTACTGTCGGCTCAGCTATATCCGAAATTTGCTCCTGAGTTAGAGCAACTAGTGGTGCTACAGGTACTGCTCCAACTGTTGTACGAGCTACACCTCGACCTCTACCTCGGCGCCGGCCTCTACCACGGCCCCGGCCTCTCGCGGCCCTAACTGGTGGCACTGGTGGCTGAACGTCTGATCCGGTAGTAGGTGTCCTCACCATCTGTGAGAGAATAGAATAACAGAAATTTAGTTTCCAGAATCAACAAATCCGCACGACAGAATACAAGAAAGTAAAATTTTCCTAAGGGTTCGGCAACCTCTCGAAGATAAGTACAGACGTCTCCGTACCGATCTTCAAGACTCTACCAAGCCTTCTCATACCTCGTGAGACCTACGTAACCTAGGCTCTGATACCAACTTGTCACGACCCAAAATCTCACTTGTCGTGATGGCGTCTATCTTAATACTAGGCAAGCTGAAAAAATCTCAATAAACCACCATATCTTTTAAATTTGAAAACATAATTATTAAATTCAGCGGAAGAAAACCTCACAAACACAAATATAAACACTCCTAGAACCCGGTGTCACTGAGTACATGAGCATCTGAATGAATACAAAGTCTGACTGATAAAAATCGCTATCTGAAATATAGAACAGTACAATAACTAAATAGGAAGGGAATCAAGTCTGCGGACGTCAAGCAACTACCTTGTTAGTCTCCAAGAGAAATAACTCTGAAATCTAGCAGTCGTCGTATCCGGTAGCACCTGGATCTGCACACGAGGTGCAGAGTGTAGTATGAGTACAACCAACTCAATAAGTAATAAGACTAACCTCTGGGCTGAAAGTAGTGATGAGCTCGGCAGGTACAGTCCAGTATAAATAATGGTACATAAATGTAGGCATGCTTTCACGTTCAACAGTAAAACTCAGTACAAGTGAAATAGATCATTACTGCATGATATGAGGAATATGACATCTCAATGGAAAGACCTCATGTAATACTGGTCACAAATTATTCGGTCACTCGGTACTGTTTATGGCCAATCCGGCCCAGGGATATTCCATCACGTATATATATATATATATACATCGACTAACAGTCAGTCTCTCAGCACAGTATAAGGCCAATCCAGCCCTGGAAAATTTATTCCCAAATATAAATGATACGAACAAGATCTATGTCCAGATAAATACATCACAATATAAATAAGTAAGGCAAGTCCATGCCCTGAGAAATTCATCCCGAATATATATATAATCATTTACGTTCATTGGGGGTGTGTACAGACTCCGGATGGGCTCCTTCAGCCCAGGCGCTATATAAATCCGATATGGCCTACTGCAGCGCGCAGTCCGATTCCATAATAATAATAAAGCCTATAAGGCCTGCTGCAGGCGGGCAACCCCGATCCGTATACTAATAAAGCCTATAAGGCCTGCTGCAGTGTGCAGCCCGATCTTATAATAATAATAATAATATATGTAAAGGCGATATGGCTTGCTGCAAGCGGGCAGCCCCGATTCAATAAATATCCTCATAATGGATGAGCATGACTGAGTATGAAATATACATTTAAAATATAATTAATTCAACAGCAACACGACCCTATGGGTCCCAAAATATCGGCACATAAACTGAACATGATCTTTATTACGAGCCTCAGCTCAATTCCTCTAACACGTGTGGCATGTTCAGACATGATTCTTTAACTTTGCAACTTCACAGGATTTATTCAAGTCAATTTATATGGTGCACGTCCACACGCTCGTCAACTATCATGTGCATCACCTCCAAACAATTTATATAACACTAATTCGGGGATTTATACCCTCAGAATCAATTTTAGAAGTATTACTTACCTCAACCCGTATAATTTCTCACTCTGCTATGCCCTTGCCTCGAGAATTGGTCTTCGAAAGCCTCGTATCTAGTCACAAATAACTCGATTAAGTGAATAAAAATTATTGGAATTAATTCCATAAGAAAATACAAATTTTCCAACAAAATCCGAAATTTAGCTCAAATATCACTTGTGGGGCCCATGCCTAGGAACCCGAAAAAAGTTACAAAATCCGGAAGCCCATTCGACCACGAGTCTATCCATACCAATTTTACCAAATTCCGACATCAACTCGACCCTCAAATCTTCATATTAAACCAAGAAGGTTTTCTAATTCTTCCCACTTAATTCACTAAATAAATGTCAAAAACAACCATTGATTCGGGTAATTTAACCAATATTGAGTTAGAAACACTTACCCCATTATTTTTCTTGAAAATCTCCTGAAAATCCTCTCTCCGAGCTCCAAATCAGTAAAAATGGAAAATGGGACATTTTCAGAACTTAAACTCTCTGCCCAGTGATTTCTTCTACGCGATCGCGGACCAACTCACGCGATCGCGGACCAACTCACGCGATCGCGAAGCACAAATTTTCATTGCCCAAAAATAACTTTACGCGATTATGGAAAATTCCACGCGATCGCGAAGCACAGTCTCTGCAAGCCTACGCGATCGTGAAGCATTAAGCGCGTGGCCCAGCTCCTCCCTCTGTTCCTCTTCACGAACGCGTCCTAGCCCACGCATTCGCGATGCACAGCCTAGCCAAACCCACGCGATCGCGGATGCTTTCACGCGATCACATAGCACAAAATCTCACTGCTCCAACTTAGCCTACGCGATCGCGGACATTCTCATGCGATCGCGTAGAAGGAAAGTAGTGACAGAAAACCAGCATTCTTCAGCAGGAATGCAAAGTCCAAAATTGATCCATTAGTCGTCCGAAACTCACCCGAGACCCCCGAGACCTCAATAAAATATATCAAAAAGTCCTAAAACATGATACGAACTTAGTCAAAATCTCAAATTACATCCAACAACGCTAAAACCACGAATCATACCTCAATTTGGGCCTATGAACTTTGAAACTTCCAATTTCTACAAACGATGTCGGAACCTATCAAATCACGTGTGATTGACCTCAAATTTTGCACACAAGTCATAAATGATATAACGGATGTATTTTAATTTTTAGAATCAGGCTCTGACCTCGATATCAAAAAGTCAACCCCCGATCAAACTTCCAAATAATTCGACTTTCACCATTTTAAGCCTAATTCCTCTACGGACCTCCAAATAATTTTCCGGACGCGCTCCTAAGTCCAAAATCACCATACGAAAATATTGGAATCATTAGAATTCAAATATGAGGTTGTGTACACATAAGTCAACATTCGATTAACTTTTTCAACTTAAGTTTTTAATTATGAGACTAAGTGTCTCATTTCAGCCCGAAGTCCTTCCGAACCCGAATCAACAAACCCGGTAAGTCATAAAACAATTGTAAAGCATAAATTGAGCAATAAACAAGGAGACGGGGTTATAATACTCAAAAAAACCGGCCAGGTCATTACACCATCATATCATCTTAGCCACTGTGGGCAAAATCATCAACATATACCAGCTGATCAGGTGGTGGTGCGTTTATAACGTCGTAACCTTTTCCCATATCCCATATATATATAATATACACGTATATAAAGCCATCTAGTCATGGGTCAATGTCATGTATAAATGAATGAAATGCATAAGAAATACGTTAATAAGATTTCTCGTAATGTTATAAGATCAATATGCCTTTCGGATAAACTTTATCAAATACGTATTTTTCTGAGACCCATGAACAGAAGATATAATAATAATTCACATAGGGAATTAAGAACATAGGCACCCCTAGTACTTCTATGAAAAGAGTCATTTATGAAAGTTGGGCGTTTGCTCGTTTCATTTGTATCGTATGAATCACGCCAAAAGAAAGAAGGGGCAGCCTTAACATACCTGAGCCGACTCTCTTAACAATCCCTCTAACACACGTCTTTTGCGAAAAATACGTAACGGTGGATCGGAGTAGGGAAAAATCGGTATGATATTCTTGAGAAAGATTGCATCGTACTCCCTTAGAATCGCAAATTCTCACGTTGCTAAGTAGTCTTGTATGAAGTTTGTAGCAATTCATGTTGCTATTATGTGATAATCTCGTATGAACTTTCTTGTTGAAGCTTCATCCGTGACTTAGTAGATGTGAGCAACTTCATTTTTGAATTAGAGAGGTACTCTTTAATCTTTGGGTGTGGGGCCCACTTAGGATGACTTAGCCACCAAAATCTCCTAAAAGGTGCCACCTTTTACATGTATTAAGAGTCATTACTTGAGCATTTGATCAAGATCTCCTTGGTTGCCACGTTGAGGTCCATAAGCCCTATCCAAAGATGTTTAATTAATTAGTTAATCTCCCACTAAAAATTAATAATTACCCAATTATTCACATAATTAATAATTATCTCAAATTACTTAAAATACTACTCACTTTTAACACACTTTATGTACCCTACTATCATGCTCATGTGGTACCTTGTATGGCACTAGTCCATAAATATCGGGTATTATAGCTCGGACCGTATTTTATCCCAAATTGACAACCTTCAACGAAACTCATTTTCTTTGATTCGTTTACTCTTTAACCTTCACGGTACTTACTTATCGCCTGTTATAATAACATAAATGCTTATAATCTCAAAAATAATCTCATCCCTGAGTCTACGTCGATTAACTTACGACGAAACTTTAATGTACGAAAATGCGATATGTAACAATCTCTTCTACCACAAGGAAGTTCTCATCCTCGACGACAGCGGAGACGCCCTCCGCGTGAGGAGGGAAAACCATTGCTAAAGGTACCGGGTAACTTTCCCCACTGGGAAGATACGTTATACATAGTTTTAACGAAAGAGAGGGTATTCAAAGTAACGAGGAGTTAAGAACAACAGGGATCGCTAGAGCAGGTAAAGAAGATGCACAACAACGGAATAAGAAGAAGAAGAAGAAGGCACAAGGTTTCGATATAGGAAATCTGTAAAACTTGAGTGTGGATCTTCAGATCCATATTTATAAGAGCTTAGACATCTAAACCGAGAAATTGGGTCATCATTACTTAGCATAACTATCGAAGCGACAGATCCAACCAACAGACGCGAGCGAAATGATGCAACGTATCGGAAAAACGCACCATAATGACGTATGACATCACTTTGATCCAGGAACGACGTGACCCCAAATATTGCAGCTCATTAAAGGCCACGTTGCCCGCTCATCCAATCATCTCGACCACGACTAACAGAATCTACTCATCAAGCCCGCCCGAGGCCGGCCTCAATAAGCAGAGGGACTAACTGTATAGGTAAAAATCTGCCCTAGAGTATTTAAGACAAGATAGCGCTAAAGGAAGAGTCTTCAAGCCATCACTAGTCGAGGTTGAGCAGGGAGCAGCAAGATTCATGGCCGAGATGTCACAAACGGTCGATGTCGAGCACCGTTGGCAAAGCTGTAACGACTAGTTTTCGAAATAGGATATTAAAGGGAATATTCTAGTGGATATTTTCTTTACTTGTACTATTAGGGTTTTGTTAAGAAAATGTCTGATATAAATAGAAAAAGGAGAGAATGGAAGGAGGGGGATATTCATTTTTGTAAGAACACACTTTGACAAAAGATTCGCTCTCTCTCTCACACACACACACTATAATACAAACACAATCTTTTTCACAAGATTCTTGTCTATATTGTTTCATACTTTCCACCAGATCCGAGGATAATTCGAATATTCAAGGATTTGCCTGTCATTCTTCATTGTGAGGAGGAGTAACACCTAGATTCTCCTTTATTGAGTGAATCACTCATTTTATTTACTCGGATGCCATTTATTATTGTTTGTTGATATTTAATGCTCTATCATTGTTTACGTTGCTTGGAATGATTGTTATATACCATCATTATATCTCTATTGGATCTATCTAACATTAGTTATGTTTTCGGAACCCATATCTAGGAATATTATTATTAACTAGGTTTAACCCCCTTAATACATAAATTTAATTATTTAAATCGAGGGTTATACTTTTTGGTCAAACAATATTCGCAACAGCAAACATCTCTAGAGTTTTTATAAAAACTAAAAACCAATTATGTTTGGTCGAATAATTTTGTAAATTCATACCAGTAAGTAAAAAGTGAATAAGGGGATATTCGCAGTAGTGTATTTGATGTGCCGGTCGAATAATTTTGTAAATTCATACCAGTACGTAAAAAGTGAATAATGGGGTCTTCACAAATCACAGTAGTGTATTTGATGTGCCGTCAAAATCCCATGTATTCTCTCTTTTATACCTACTCTAAGGAACAAGATTGCCTTATTTATTTACTCCCTAGGTCATCACGATGCCAACAAAGAAGATGGTGGGCCTGGCCTATTTCTAGACACTTTAACAAAATTATATATTTAAGGTCATGCGTAATATTTATGAAAATTTTACTTCCTATAGCAAAGGTATATATCTTATTTATTATAAGCTAAAATTATTTTAAAATATTATTTTCTATAGCTATCTTTTATATTTTATAGCAAAATAAGTATTTTATGATATATACTACCATTGAGGCATGAAATAAGGCTTGAAATAAGGCATGAAATATGCTATTTATGTTTTTCCTCTATCTTAGACAGCTGGACATACCTATTTTTAAGGGGTTGTCGTTATTGTATTCATGAACATAGGGCGAATACATGTGAATACATGCGCGTACTGCTGTATTCATAAATACAGTAGCGCGAATACATGTGAATACATGCGCGTACAACTGGACTGCCCCGATTTTAGGCGTTTTTTGTTGTTGTATTCATGAGCACATGGCGTGAATACATGCGCGTGCAATTGGACTTTCCTGATTTTATGCACTTTTTACTGTTGCATTCATGAATACAGGAGCACGAATACATGTGAATACATGCACGTATAGCTGGACTGCCCTGATTTTAGGCGCTTTTTACTGTTGTATTCATGAATGCATAGTGCAAATACATGTGAATACATGCGCGTACAGCTGGACTGCCCTGATTTTAGGCGCATTTTGTTGATGTATTCATGAATACAGCAGTGCGAATACATGTGAATACACTACCGTAACAACTGAATAGTAGCTATAAGAAGTAATTATTTATATGGTAGCTATAGGAAGTTAATAGTCACTAAACAATAGTGGTTTCTAAAAATTTCTCAATATTTATTTAGTTATTTTTGCTCACTAACTACAAAAAATTAATTTTTCAATCCCACAGTTAACAAATATATCAAAATATTTTAGGTTATTACATGTTTCAACATATTCTTGCAAAATAACAAGGAGAAAATGACCCTTTGTAGCCCCTCAAAATTTTAATAGCCCATTTTTTTTCATTGACCCGAAATATCCCTTCGGCCTAAATATATTATATTTAATAGCCTGAAATATCTATTTTGTATATTTTTTATATAGTGACAGTCTATTCTCTGATGGTAAGCACCCTCCACTTCCAACCAAGAGGTTGTGAGTTCGAGTCACCCCAAGAGCAAGGTGGGGAGTTCTTGGAGGGAAGGATGCCGAGGGTCATTTGGAAACAGCCTCTCTACCTCAGGGTAGGGGTAAGGTCTGCGTAAACACTACCCTCCCCAAACCCCACTAGTGGGATTATACTGGGTTATTGTTGTTNTGACAAGGTGGGTTGCTCTGATGGTAAGCACCCTCCACTTCCAACCAAGAGGTTGTGAGTTCGAGTCACCCCAAGAGCAAGGTGGGGAGTTCTTGGAGGGAAGGATGCCGAGGGTCATTTGGAAACAGCCTCTCTACCTCAGGGTAGGGGTAAGGTCTGCGTAAACACTACCCTCCCCAAACCCCACTAGTGGGATTATACTGGGTTATTGTTGTTGTTGTTGTATTTTATATAATATTTGTATAGTGACAGTCTATTTTGTATATATTTTGTATAGTGACGGTCTATTTAGTATATTTTTTGTATAGTGATAGTTTATTGTATATAAATTGTACAGTGACAGTCTATTTTGTATAGTGACATCTATTTTGTATATGTTTTGTATAGTGACCGTCTTTTTGTATAGTGACATCTATTTTGTATATTGTTTTGCATAATGACAATTTTTTTTGTATAATGACATCTATTTTGTATATGTTTTGTATAGTGACAGTCTATTAAGTATATAAATTATATAGTGACAGTCTATTTTGTATATTTTTTTTATAGTGATAATCTATTTGTATATTTTTTTGTATAGTGACAGTCTTTTTTATATATATTGAATGACTACACGCTTGTAAAACCAGTCATTACATAATTGATGTGATGCATCTTACTATAATTTTTAATTATTTATTGTCTGTTAGTATATCTGGGAATTGTAACAAATGGAGTATATTCCACGGATCCTATGTTTGAACTTCCGTAATATTATATAAATAAAATTCAGATTCTCAAAAAAAAAAAAAGGAGTATACTCCACAATTCTTAAAAGGACAGATGCAAAAACAAGCAAAAACAGAAAATTGATTTTTTTTGGCAACTAAAAATTTCATTATCAATGGAGTAATGTACAGTAAAACGCCCCGCTATGTATAGCGAAAATTTCTTTTTTTTTTTTTTATGTAACTATGTCTTGACTAAAAATAAAATCTATTAAGTGCATGTAATATCAATCTTACTGCAGAAACTATCAAATTGAGAAAGTAAACACTGATATTTATGATAATTGTTTGGATAGTGTGCGTAGCAACAACAACAACAACAACCCAGTATAATCCCACTAGTGGGGTCTGGGGAGGGTAGTGTGTACGCAGACCTTACCCCTACCCTGAGGTAGAGAGGCTGTTTCCAATTGACCCTCGACATCCTTCCCTCCAAGAACTCCCCACCTTGCTCTTGGGGTGACTCAAACTCACAACCTCTTGGTTGGAAGTGGAGGGTGCTTACCATCAGAGCAACCCACCTTGTCCAGTGTGCGTAGCAAAGAGGCAGATAAAAAAGATAAGGGGGTTAGCGAATGTTTTGTTGTAACCAATACAATAAGTTTTTGACTATAACTTTGAATCAAATATAATGAGATAGTGGTTGTCTTAAGTTTGTGCCGAACGGCCAATTATGTCATAACCTCGTTAATATTCAAGAATGACAAGCCCAACTCTCTACCAAAAAACACGTAGATGATAGCCTTAACTAAACGATAGTCTTAACTTAAAAGTGAAAGAGGAAAAATTGATAAGAAATTGATTACTACTGTATATTATTCTGCCTTGGAGATAATTAACTACTCAGCCGCACCACCCCACTTTACAATTTCCTTTCTACTTCAATAATTTGGTGAATCTTTGACAGCAAATCAATATTTTGCATGATAAGAATGAAAATCTACTCAGACCTACCCCACCTTTTTACAACTTCAATGGAACATGCCGCCAACCATTCAATGACCCTTTAGAAGCACCAAATGACATTAGAGTCAAAATTTTTGTAATTTGTAAGTCATACACAAGATCACATTAGAAGGTATTCAAATACTTTACGTCCCACGTGGATACAGCGTGGAAAAGGCATCCAAATCACACACGACAAAATTGGAAAGCTGGTGTGAGTTAGGCTGCCTAAAGCATGTTATTATATCAATGATAAGCAACAAAGTATCCAAATTGGAAAATGCCTCCAAATTGATTTCATTGATAAGCAACAACCAACAGTGAAGCATCAATGTATCAATTTAATTTAACTACAGAAAAGTGCCTCAATAAAACCAACTGTAAAGTATGAAAAGCAGAGCAAAAAGTGTCTAGTGCCAACTGTACTCATCAAGAAGAAATGCTTTAGCATAGCAGTTAAAAGTAATGAATGGTAGGTACCTAACATTGTTTACAATTTTCCAGTCAAAGTTTGAAATGGTGATGTTGGAAAGGACACAACAGACAAGCACTTTTGTAATGACTAAAGTCTAAAGGGCTTATCCAAGTTTGAATATTTTATACTATAGCCTATTCACCAATGAGCAATATCTACAGCCTACAGCACTTGATAAGTCTCAAATTTCAAACCAAGACATCATAAGAGAATCGACAAAAAACTTTTCCAATAACAGAAAGCTTAGGTGGGCCTCCTAAATGAATAACGTGAGTGGTCACCTTGCTGGCATAATTAAAAGGGATGTACTACTAAAATTTAGTAGATCAGACACTTTATGACTAAATCAAGAATGACATAGGCAAGTCATTTCAAATGGGACAAAGAAAGCAAGAGTTCTTGTTTATTGCCCAACAAACAAAGATTTAATAACCCAGAAATAAGTAGAGTATTTTCCACAAGGGTTGTTCACATAAATCTAATGCTAGATGAGTTCTCATACCTACCTAAAAATAAATAAGATGGAAGTTTGAGGTCAATGTTCATGTGCAAGACAAGAGATGAGGTTCTCAGAAACTTCAATCTTGACCAAATGCCTAGTTTGGCACAAAGTCTTTGAACATATATCCATCTAAAGATGAAATAGAAAAGCCTATCAAATTTGTGAATTAAAAAGGTAGATGAGATTCCCAATAAGTCATTCCTTTGAGAAAAAGGAAATTATCCAAATACAAGGTAAATCCACATAGAAACAAATAAAAACAACAAATAACAAGAAACAGTTGTTTTAAGTAATACAAATCACAAGATCTAGAACTAAAGAGCTGAAATCAGACAATTGAAAAATAAAAAGTTACAACATGGCATTTCAATCCTAAAGAAATGTCACCAGTTTACTGCTGCTCATTATCTGGTTTTGCTGCTTCTTTGATCTCATCAGCTCCATCATCCTAAACAAGATTCAGCAAGACTCAGAGATAAATAAAATCGTTCCGAGAATGGCGAAGAAACAATCTTATTAACAATAAGAAAGAAATATATATACCTGCATATCTGAAGTCCATAAAGTGAGGTTATCGCGAAGAAGCTGCATGATCAGAGTGCTATCCTTGTAGGACTCTTCGCCCAATGTGTCCAGCTCGGCAATTGCCTCATCAAAGGCCTTTCATATGATCAAATGAACCACAAAAATCATTTTTAAAAAGATCAACCATAAAAATGGATATCATTATATTAAACGTAACTGATCATCCCACAATGCCTAATTTGTCAATTTCAACAAAACTCTATCAAATTATTTTCAATAAGGAAAACTGTATCTAATTATTCAATTAATGATTATGGTAAACATCCATTAAGATAACTAGGTCTATTCATGTCGTAACTGATAGCTACTAGCTCTAATAATTGATTTCTACAATAATCAAAGCCATTGTAATAATAAAACGATTTAATCACAGACAAATTCTTTTAAATGAAAGTTAACTCATTTACTGACCTGTTTGGCGAGATTACAAGCACGATCAGGAGAATTCAAAATCTCGTAGTAAAATACAGAGAAATTGAGAGCAAGTCCCAATCGGATTGGATGCGTAGGAGCAAGCTCGGTATTTGCAATATCCTGAAATCACGAGATCAAAAAATGTCAATTTAACATTTTTTTCTCCAGAATTTGAATAATTTTCTATCTAAAACAAAAATGATAAATCTAACCTGAGCGGATTTGTAAGCCGAGAGAGTGTTTTCGGCGGCTTCCTTTCGCTCGGCACCGGTCTTAAACTCAGCCAAATAGCGATGATAATCTCCTTTCATTTTCAAGTAAAACACCTTAGAGTCACCGGTAGCAGCGGCGCCAATGAGCTTAGAATCGAGGAGCTTGAGAATGCCGTTACAGATCGAGGTGAGTTCGGTCTCGATCTTAGATCTGTACTCCTTGATGGAGGCAACGTGATCTTCGTTACCGCGGCTCTCCTCTTTTTGCTCAATGGAGGAGATGATACGCCACGAGGCTCGCCGTGCTCCGATAACATTTTTGTATGCGACGGAGAGGAGGTTCCGTTCTTCGACGGTTAGTTCCTCAGCGCCGTCGGCGGCGGCGACGACTTTCTCCATGAACTCAACCATCTCCTCGTAACGCTCGGCTTGCTCGGCAAGCTTTGCCATGTACACATTCTCCTCGCGAGGCGACGCCATTGATGTTGCTGTGAGAGAGAGGAAATGAGAGGGAGTTTTGTAGAGAGAGAAAATGCAGAGAAAAGTAAAGAGCGGTTTTTAGGATTCTCCTCCTCCCAGTTTGATTTTTGTGCGTGCGAAGTGGGAATTGGGGAGGGCTTTCAGCTTTATGGGCCGGTTCCTAGTTCTAAGTCTGGACTGGTTATTAGGTGGGCCTGATAACAATTTTACTTGTTAAAATGATATCGTATAGCCGCTCTCAAAATAATAGTTGAAAAAATATAAATTTTTTTGTATATATATATACATTGTAAGTTATATACAAAAATTATATAAATTTTATATACTTTTTCGGCTATTAAATGTAAATAGTTTCTGGCACGGGCAACTGGTCCAATAAGATGCAGCAATTCCTTGCACTTTTCAAACTACTTTTACCCTTTAATAATTGCTTCTTCAGTATATTCGCTATTTACTTTTACTTTTTTCTTTTTTGGGTTTAACAATCAGGAGATTATAAGGCCACTTTTGCCTGTAAGAGTTTAATTTGTCAAATACACTCACTTCTAATTCAACAACAATATATCAATGGACCAACCATTGGGTTTTTTAACACATTAGTTCGGATATGTTTACCAGTTAATGGCCAAATTGGTGTAGTGTCGAGAAATGTCATTTTGCTAATCTTAACAATGGGTCTTCAATTGGTACTTAAGAACTCCTTTTTATTAATCTTTTAAGACAATGTATGAGTTTTGTTTGGTTTCGATATTATACGTTGTGAGGAGCATCTATGCTGGTTTAGTTTAACTAATCATTGGTCTATTGATATTAGTTTTTTTTTTTTAATTTGTGTTTTTGAATTTGATTTTGTAAACTCGGCATTGAAGACGTTATGTTCACTGGTGTTACATTGTGAATCAAGGTGCTTATCTTATTATATGCTTTTCTTTGCTATTTATTTTCTTTTTAATTTTTCATTCACTACTTTACTTTGGTTTCAACACAAGAACTAGAATGAGAGCAAATGTATATTTTTCTCTTCCCTTCCTAGTTTCCACATGGGGCCATTTTTCTCCTGTCCTATATTCCTACGCAAGACTTTAAAAGTCTTTTTTACCTCATCTTCCAAGTCTTATCCGGACTTTATACAACTCTACCTGGTGATTAAGCTCCGCTTTAGTTGATGCGAAATGAGCAGATTACGTGATAGGTCTTGCCGGTATGGAACCTACCCTTCCAAAGTGAAAATTTGTCATCCTATTGCCAAGATTTTTAATTTGGTTTAGAGTCGAGTGATGAAGCACATGATTTTGTCATTAGTGAGAAAGCAAAAGGCAAGTAAATTCTATAGCCCTAAACTAAAAGAGCGTGTCAAGTTCATTCAGCTTGAGGGATAAATTACGCGAGGAAATGGATGGCACTATATAAATTTGCGGTATGACCTCCTAAACTAATTTGCAAATACCATTGGTGTGTAATAGAACACTAAAATGTGCTGGAAATAGAAAAACAACACTATAATCCTTGTCATGCTAGGAACCAATTGAAATTTCTCCTTGTGTGTTTTCATGTGAATTGGTAGGGAAGGGAAAAACGAGAAAGTGTAGGTGGGAGCAGCAGGCAGCAAGCTGATATATGAACTGAATCTTGAACCAGTGAACCCAGAAGGCAAATCACAAGCAACAATATTTGCATATCGTAGCTTGTCCTCCTCATTAAAAGGAAAAAGGAATTGCCCCCATTGTTAGAGTTAAAGCTACTAACGTAGAAGGCATCAACACTTGGATAGGTGACTTCCTCACCTGATTGAATCCTCAGGAGTGATTGAATACCTCAAACAAGAAAGTTTGAGCTGACATTTTATAACAAGTATTTGGTGAAGCCACCAAGTAGACACAAGACAAAAGACTGCAAGCTGTAGCATAACGGCAAAACTATAGTTTGATCATTTCTACAGCTTAAACCTCTTCCATATCTTTGGTTCTAACGGAAGCAACATCTCCTAGAGGAACTTACAACTAGTATATCTGCACAATTAATCGGTGCAAAAATAAAACTTTGAATGCAATACAAAAGAAATATCCCAAAAGAATTGTTAATAAAAAAGAGTACGTTCAAGGATTATTCTGCAGATTGTGTCCACTTCTTTTTCAACCCCAACAAAGAAAAAACAAAAACACAAGCTGTAATCTGATAAAAATTGAGCAAAAACAGCAACGTTCCTAAAATTAGTCCTTGCTTGCTGTTAATAATTAGTCCTTACCACTCAATGGACTAAGGGAGAAACTAGTGGTCTTACATATTCACTCCATTTCTCTTC
This sequence comes from Nicotiana otophora, assembly GCA_000715115.1. Classification (NCBI taxonomy): domain Eukaryota; kingdom Viridiplantae; phylum Streptophyta; class Magnoliopsida; order Solanales; family Solanaceae; genus Nicotiana; species Nicotiana otophora. Next base: position 43,388 of record AWOL01S0015753.1, on the reverse strand, counting down.
CGTAAAAGTCAACTTTGTTTCCCTCCACGTGAAAATGGTTTATAAATCCCCAAGCACCTTTCATTTAGCCATTCACCTATGCCATAGTCAGTAAAGTACATGAACCTAATCAATTTGTGCAAAAAGTAGGAACCTATCCTAAGGATATAAACGAACTATACCCCAAGGCTGAAATGAAGGTGTTACTTTGGTCATAGTCAGAAGAACACATGAAGGTAGACTACCTGTACAAAAATTAGAGTCATCGTAGAGCTAAAATGAGCTAGCTAGTCATAATCAGAGTAAAGCATATAAAGCAGTCAACTTGCACCAAGGCTGGGACCCATTACAAAACAAATTTGTGTTACTTCTCAAAAGGCTACCATGATATTATTCATCTTGATTCCCATGTTAACCATTACTTTGGTCTTAGTAGTTAAAAGGCATGAACTAGCCTAATTATTCCAAAGTTGATCAATATGACTATACTCGGCCTCAAATTACAGAATCCTCTCACATTGATGTAGATGATCCATTCGCTCTCATTCTATAGCAATTCTCGCTAAAAGGCATTCTTAAGGATTTGCTTATAAAGCCATTGGTTACATCAGCATTAAAATTCCTTCCTTATCATTGCGCTAGTATCTCCCGTATCATAAGAAGATAAGTACAATCTCCATCTTTCATGCTCTTTTCAAGACTGCTGAACCTATAACCATTGCAGCTCTTCTTGATCGCAAACTCAGCTATATTTAATAAGCATTTTAAAGATCAAAATCCAGACAAGCTTAATGTATCAATATGTAGAAGCACAAAATTACTGCAAAGCAGCAGTAGAAGCTAGGCATATAAGAAAAGAAACAGAGACATCTGAAATTTTAAGCCTTCGCAAAATAGATGAAACTGGAAAAGGATAACAACCTCAGAATTTGAATTCAAAAGTAAATATCCCAACATTACCATACAATTGATAAAACAAAAGGCACAATTTTGCAGCTTTCTGAAAGAGAAATGTCCTTGTTTATTCCTCCTGATTCAGCACGTTTTAACTGTAACTATCGAAGCAAATTAAATTGTAGGATATTAACTTCACATAACACAACATAAAGCAAGTAACAAAACCTAATTAATTACCTACTCAACGTGAGGCATTGAGACCGAGAAGCATGTTGCCTTGCTTAGGTAAGTAAGCCACGTTCGGAGTCTTAGCCATGGTGGCAGCAACCTCCCTAGACGCCTCGATTCTCCTGAGCTCAATTAATCCCATACCAGCAGCTGCAGTAGCATCAGAAATCAACTTAGCCGACTCGCTCTCACCTTCAGCCCTAATAATCGCTGCCCTCCTCTCTTGCTCAGCCTTCATCACAACAAACTTGGACCGCTCCGCTTCCTGCTGAGCCACCTGCTTCTGCTCCACAGCTTTAGAGAACTCCGCACCGTATGACAAGTGTGTAATTGCCACGTCATCGAGCACGATATTGAAATCCTTAGCACGTCGGATCAAGCTCTCGCGAACTAAAGCTGATACTTGTGGACGCTCCGTCAGTAACTGATCCGCGTTGAATTGAGCTACGACGGCTTTTAGAACCTCATTGCCGATCGAAGGGAGGACTTTTTCGTCGTACTCGAGACCTAGGGTTTTGAAAATGGCGGGAAGGCGTGCAACTTCGGGGCGTGAGAGGACCCGGAGTGTGAGGTGGACCATCTGGAGATCCTTTGTCCCTGAAATGGAGGAAAATGTGTGGGGCCTAGTACGGATATCAAAGATGAAAGGCTTTTGAAGCCATGGGACGAGGAAATGAGTTCCTTCGCCGACGGTATCGTCGATGACTCCACGGAATCTGTCGAAGAGGACGGCGCGTTGTCCACCGTCGACGGTGTAGAGGGAGGAGTTGAGAACCGTGGCGCTGATGCCTAGACCGAAGGCGGCGCGTGCAACGTTCGTGAGGAATGATACTGCTGCTTGGCTGCTACCCATTCTTTTGGTTTTCACTGCGAGATTTTGGGTCTTTTTGGAAACTGGAAATTGGAACTGTAGAGAAGATGTGAGGGTTTTTGCTGAAAATGGAGTAAAACCCTAAACCCTCAATAATAACGGGTAGGGTCCAGAACAAACGGGTCGGAGGCCCAGCACATAATCTCTATATTTTGGTTATCACACAGAAATCCACTAATTGTTCAAAAAAATAAACACATTCATTTGCGCCTTCTATGCTTATTTTAGCATGATTGTTAGTCAGAAACTTTTTTCTATAATCTAAAAATTATTTTCATTAATTAAAGGGATATAGATTTTGAGATGATTTGAAATGACGAACATGATCAATGAGGTTTCATATAGATCATAATTTGCTTGACATTGAAAAGCAGTTATTGTTATAGACTTATTGTTATAGACAAAGCACTACTAGAAAATGGCTGAATTCTAACCACCAAAAGGTTAGAAATCGGTCGAAAATCACTAATTTTCAACTACTTTCCGATCAAAATTGATCGGTCGGAAAACAGTTGGTCGAAAAATAATTTTCGGCCAAATTCGTCGGTGATTTCCGACCAAAGTAGTCGGAATGTTCAAAAGGTCAGATGACCAAATTATTTTCAAATTTTCGATCAAAGTGGTCGCAATTTTACCGACCGAATCAGTCGTAATAATAAAAATAAATATTTATTTAAAATTAAATAATAAAAATATATAATTTACGACCGAATCAGACGGAAATTAATAATTAAAAATAAAATTTCTTTAATTTTCGACGGAATCCATCGAAAACTGTTAAAAATTAATTAATTTTTTTGTCATTCTGGGTATTTTTGAAAAAAACTAGGTAGTTGTTCGACCGTTTCCGTCAGAATTTTCTGTAAAACCGGGCAAAGATTTGCTCAATTTTGAGCTACACCATCTGTCAAACAATTACAATATAATAACACCAACAACCAATCAACAAATATAACATCTAAACCAACAAATCCAACTATTAACATAATCTAAACCAACAAATCCATTAAGCCTAACAATTTTGGGCATAAAAACATCCAAGTAGTAGCCCACATTCAAGTTTAAAAATAAAACATAAAGTTGTCTCTCACAATCAAGTTTACTAATCAACGCAAACCCTACACCTAAACTACTACAAATCAAATTCAGTTTGTTCATCCTCATCGTCAGATAGATCATGCCCATGTGTTCTCATGAATTTTTGCATCTTAACAAATGTTCCGAATTGGGAGTCCAACTGTTGCTTCCAATCACGAATTTCTTTTCTCGTATCTTCCATTTGTTCTTGATTTTGAGAAGAAGAGAAATTGGATAAGAGTGGGTTTGGATGACCTGTAGGTCGACGTACTCCAAGTCCGTAGACTCTGCCTTTGTTTACTTCACCCGCTGCCTTTGTCCACAATAAAGTCATATCATCAGGTGCTGATTGAGTTGAAGGATGCTGAGTATGTTTCCATTTTTCCACTCTTTTATGATAATCTTCCTGAAATGAAAATGTTACGACCCAAAATCCAATTAAGGTCGTGATGGCGCCTAACACTACTGTCAGGCAAGCCAACCTTGACTAATTGATTTAATTACTCATTTTAGTATTTTTGAATCAAAATTTTCTTCCATTAAATAGTAAAGATAGAATTCATAGAGTAAGTGATAAATATTTTAGCAACTAAATTACCAAACAACCCATAACCACTCCCAAAACCCGGTGTCACAAGTGCATGAGCATTAACTAGAGAGATAAAATACAGTATATGTCCGGAATACAAATTAGACAGGAAGAATATAAATAATGCTGAAGGAGACTCTATTGGCTGCGGATCGTAATATAGAATGCATTTCACCTGAGTCCCCGCATTTTAACCACATCTCTGTGCCCACAAGGCCGCTAGACATATCTGTACCTGCATAAAAATGTGCAGCAAGTGTAGCATGAGTACGTAAACAACGTGTACCCAGTAAGTATCAAGCCTAATCTCGAAGAAGTAGTGACGAGAGGTCGACTTTGACACTCACTATAGGTCAATAATATTACAATAAAATTATTTAATTAAACATGATTTTTGGGCTAACAACAATGATTTTCTTAACAAGCAGAAATAATAATTTCTTAAATTTCAATAAATTCCCAATTTATAAATTAACTTTACAAGGTGCAATTAAAGTGTCAAGATATCGTGTAATTATTATTATTATGCACGATTTCTGCCGAGGTCGTACGACCCGATCCAGAGTGTCGTGTACACTGCCGAGGGACGTGCGGCGCGATCCATAGATACATTTATACTACCGAGGCATTCGGCCCGCTCCACAAGAAAGGAGGACATTTTCTTATGTACCTCTGGAATGAGAGTATATATAATTTAAGATTAATACGAGAGGATGTACAATTTCAATTTAGCAGTTAAAGATTTTTCACAAAATTCAAGTACGTGAAATTTCAGTCTTTTACTATTTTTCTCTAACAATTACAATATAGTTTTAATACTATAGTTACTTAAAGGATACAATTATCACGCGTAATTCATGAGTTTAATCCTAAACTACCCGGACTTTAGCATAAATAGTAGCTACGCACGGACTCTCGTTACCGCGTGCGTACGTAGCACCCACAATTAGCAAAATTATTAATTTAAATCGCCTATGGGGTAAATTTCCCCTCACAAGGTTAGACAAGAAACTTACCTTATCTCAAAGCCCACTTCTAATCACGATGTCGTATAAAAATCCCAATTTGGTATCGAATCCGAAACTATCCAAATGTTATATAAAATAATTAATACATGCTTAATAATTTAAAATTAGACTATTAAATAAATTACCCTACCCAAAATGGTAAAAATTCTAAAATTCATCCCGGGCCCACGTGCCCGGATTCCGAAAATTCTCGGAGGAAATCGTTACCCATACTCTCAAAAACTCAAATATATAATTTCCATCCAATTTCATAACCATTTTCGTGGTTAAAATCTCATTTTTATAAAAACAATCTAGGTTTTTCCTCCAAACCCTTGATTTCCACCATTTACAGGCTATAATATACCCATAATCTATGTATTTAATTCAAAGTGTGTAGATTTAACTTACCTTCAAGTTGCTAGTTGAAATCCCCTCTCAAAAAGCTCCAAAATGGCCCAAGAATGGAAGAAATAGGGTTAAAAATGGTGAAATCCCATTTTTAAGATATTTTGTCCGGTACAGTGAACCCCTTCTTCGCGAACGCCGTCAGTGCCTCGCGTTCGGGAAGGGAAAATTCCACAGCCTTAAAATTACCCTTCGCAAACGCGACAGGGGTCTCGCGAACGCGTGATCTCCCTCGCGAATGCGTAGGGAAAATCCACGACGGTCCCATTCCTCTTTCACGAACGCGAGTCTACCATCGCGAACGTGTAGGCCAAAACTCCCGAGCTTTGCGAACGCCCTCCACGCGAACGCGAAGAGCAATAGCCAGCTCCCATTTTCCTTCTTCGCGAACGCGAGGGTCCTTCCGCGTTCGCGAAGAAGGAAATAAGAACTGGAATTTCTAGTTTTTTAAACTTAGCTCCTGGTGGTTCAAAACTCACCTGAATCCCCCGGGACCCCGTCCAAATGCACCAACAAGTCTGAAAATATAACATGGACTTGCTCGAACTCTCAAAACACGCAAATCAACAACGAAACTAAGAATCGCACCCCAAAACCGAATTGGATCAAAATATGAACTTCAAGTTTCTAACTTCCTCCGAACACGCCGAAACATACTTATACTACCCGGAATGGCACCAAAATTTTGCGTGCAAGTCTTAAATCACCATACGAAATTATTTCCAAACTCGAAATTTTAAACGGATCTCGATTACTCCAAAACCTACTCCCAACCAAATTTTAAGAACCTTAAAACCTTTAAATAGTTGATATTTACCATTAAGCGCCGAAATGCTCCCGGGTTGTCCAAAACCCGATTCGAACGTACGCCCAAGTCCAAAATTATCATACGAACCTATTGGAATCGTAAAATCCCAATTCCGGGGTCGTTTGCTAAAAATATTGACCGAAGTCAAACTTAGCATTTTGAGGCCAACTTAAGGAACCAAGTGTTCCGATTTCAACCGAACACTTCCATCCCGAACTAACCATCCCCGCAAGCCATAAATTAATAAAAATACATACATGGAGTTTTATTTAGGGGAACGGGGTTCTAAAAATTAAAATGACCGGTTGGGTCATTACATTCTCCACCTCTTAAACAAACGTTTGTCCTCGAATGAGTATAGAATTATACCTGGAGTACTGAATAAGCGTGGATATCTGCTCTGCATGTCCTCCTCGGCCTCCCAAGTCACTTCCTCGACTGGTTGGCCCCTCCATTGAACATTTACTGCAGTAATCCTCTTGGACCTCAACTTGCGAACATGTTTATCAACAATGGCAATTGGTTCCTCTTCATAACCCAAACTCTTATCTAGCTGAACCGTGCTGAAGTCTAACACATGTGATAGGTCTGCATGATACTTCCAGAGCATAGATACATGGAAAATCGAATGAACTCCCAATAGACTGGGAGGCAAAGCAAGCTCGTAAGCAACTTTCCCAACTCGTCTCAACACTTCAAATGGGCCTATAAACCTTGGGCTCAACTTACCCTTTTCCCAAATCTCATAATTCCCTTTATCGGCGAAACCTTCAAGAGAACTTTTTCACCCACCATAAAAGAAAAATCACGCGCTTTCTGATCTGCGTAATTCTTCTGTCTGGACTGTGCTGTAGAAGTCGCTCCTGAATCAACTTTACCTTTTCCAAGGCATCCTTCACTAAATCAGTACCATATAACTTAGCCTCACTGGGCTCAAATCATCTGATGGGTAAACGACATCGCCGACCATATAAAGCCTCAAATGGAGCCATCTCGATGCTGGATGGGTAAATGTTATTATAAGCAAACTCAGCCAAAGATAAGAAATGATCCCACTGACCTCCAAAGTCAATCACACATGCCTTGTGCGTATCCTTCAAAATCTGAACTGTCCGTTCCGACTGCCCGTTGGTCTACAGATTAAAGGTTGTGATGAGCTCTACACGGGTCCCCAGTTCACTCTGTACAGCTCTTCAAAAATGTGAAGTAAACTGAGGGCCTCTATCTGATATGATATAAATTGGCACACCGTGAAACCGAACTATCTCCTGAATATAAATCTGGGCCAACCTCTCCGAAGTATACGTAGTCACAACCGGAATAAAGTGTGCCGACTTGGTCAACCTGTCGACAATGACCCAAAATGCATCAAACTTCCGCAAGGTCCGCGCAACCCAACTACAAAGTCCATAGTAGTGCGTTCCCATTTTCACTCTGGTATAGTAATTTGCTGAAGTAGACCACCTGGCCTCTAGTGTTCATATTTAACTTGTTGGCAATTTAGACACCTGGCTACATACTTTACTATGTCCTTTTCATTCGTCGCCACCAATAATGTTGTCTCAGGTCACGATACATCTTCGTAGTACATGGATGAATAGAATACCGAGAACTGTGTGCCTCCTCTAGGATCTTTTTCCTCAGCCCATCCACATTAGGAACACATAGACGATCCTGGAGTCGCAGAACACCATCTCCGCCTATAGTAACTTCCTTGGCACCACCTCATAATACCTTTTCTCGAAGAACTAATAAGTGTGGATCATCATGCTGGCGAGCCTTGATCTGCTCCAATAGTGAAGACTGGGCTACAACACATGCAAGAACTCGATTGGGCTATGAAATATCCCATCTTACAAGTCTGTTAGCCAAGGACTGGATATACAAAGCTAATGTCCTCTCATCTGCTGCAATGAAAGCCAAACTACCCATACTTTCCGCCTTTCTACTTAAGGCATCTGCAACTACATTTGCTTTGCCCGGATGATACAGGATAGTGATATCATAATCTTTTAGTAACTCAAGCCATTTGCGTTGCCTCAAATTTAGGTCCCTCTGCTTGAACAAATGCTATAAACTGCGATGATCAGTGTAAACTTCACAAGACACCCTATAAAAATAATGCCTCCAAATCTTAAGAGCGTGAACAATCGCAGCTAACTCCAAATCATGTACTGGGTAATTCTTCTCGTGAGGTTTCAGCTGACGTGAAGCATATGCAATAACTCGCCCCTCCTACATTAATACACAACCCAAACCAATGCGTGAAGCGTCACAATACACTGTATACATCCACAAACCGGAAGGTAACACTAACACCGGTGTTGTAGTCAATGTTGTCTTTAGCTTCTGAAAGCTCACCTCACAATCATCGGACCATCGGAACGAAGCACCCTTCTGGGTTAATTCGGTCAAAAGTGTTGCAATAGATGAAAAGCCTTCCACGAATCGACGATAATAACCTGCCAAGCCTAGGAAACTCCTGATCTCAGTCGCCGAAGTGGGACGATGCCAATTCTGATTTGCCTCGATCTTTTTGGGATCAACTTTAATGCCCTCGCCCGATACAATATGCCCCGAGAATGCTACAGAATTTAGCCAAAACTCGCATTTGGAGAACTTAGCATATAACTTTTGTTCCCGCAGTGTCTGAAGCACCACTCTTATATGCTGCTCATGCTCCTCCTTACTGTGCGAGTAGATCAAAATGTCATCAATGAAAATAATGACAAACGAATCAAAATATGGCCTGAATACCTTGTTCATCAAATCCATAAATACTGCCAGGGCGTTAGTTAAACCGAAGGACATTACCAAGAACTCATAATGACCATATCTAGTCCGTAAAGTAGTCTTCGGAACATCCGAATCCCGAATCTTAAACTTATGGTACCCCGACCTCAAGTCGATCTTAAAGAACACCTTAGCACCCTGCAACTAGTCAAATAGATCATCAATACACGGCAACGGATACTTGTTCTTAATAGTGACTTTGTTCAATTGGCGATAATCAATACACATTCGCATCGTTCCATCCTTCTTCTTCACAAATAATACCGGTGCACCCCAAGGCGATACACTCGATCTGACGAACCCTTTTGCTAGTAACTCCTCAAGTTGTTCTTTCAATTCTGTCAATTCTTTCGGAGCTATGCGATACTGTGGGATAGATATAGGCTGGGTAACTGGATCTAAGTCAATACAAAAATTAATTTAACGATCTGGTGGCATGCCTGGAAGATCTGAAGGAAATACATCGGAGAATTCCCAGACTATAGGCACTGAATCAATCGCCGGAGTCTCTGCAGTAGTATCCTGAACATAGGCTAGATAAGCCAAACAACCCTTCTCGACCATATGTCGAGCCTTCAGAAAAGAAATAACTCGATTAGATGCACTAACAGAAGAACCCTTCCACTCCAACCTAGGCAATGCTGGAATAGGTAAGGTAACAGTCTTGGCATGGCAATCTAGGATGGCATGGTATGGAGATAACCAGTCCATGCCTAGGATGATCTCAAAGTTGGTCATCTCAAGCAGCAGAAGATCTTCTCTAGTTTCATAACCACATAATGTAATAATACAGGACCAGTAGATCCGATCCACAACAAGAGAATTGCTCACATGAGTGGACACATAAACAGGAGTACCCAAGGACTCACGAGAAACACCCAAGAAATAAGCAAATAGAGATGACACATATGGATACGTAGATTCTGGATCAAATAATACGGAGGCATCTTTGACGTAAACAGAAATAATACCTGTAATCACTGTATCTGAGGCCTCTGCATCTGGTTTGGCCAGAAAAGCATAGAACCGAGCTAGAGCGCCAACTGGATGGCCTCCACCTCTAGGACGCCCCCTATCCACCTGCCCTCCACCTCTGGGTGGTCGGACGGCTAGTGGAGCAACTGGTGCTGTAAATAGGTTGCTGACCCTGCTGCACGGGTCTACCCCGAAGCCTGGGGCAGAATCTCTACATGTGACTGGGATTCCCGCACTCGTAACAACTTTTCGGTACGATGGGCTGCTGACTAGAAGTCTAAACCTGGGGACCTGAATACCCACTGGAAGAACCCTGAATAGCTGGTGGGCAATAAGAACTCTCTTGCATAGCACTGAAATAAGGTCGCACTAGGGCACCTCGAGGAGGCAGTGGTGCTGGATATGGGGGCCTGCTGGACTGCCCTCTCACGAACTGACCTCTACTCCGAGACGGAGCACCTCTAAACTCTATAGAATATCTAAACCGCTTATCCCACTTAACCTGCTCTCGGTTATGCTGATGCACACCCTCAATCCTTCGGGCTATCTCCACAACCAACTCATAAGAAGTCCTCATCTCAACCTCTCGGGCCATAGTGGCCTGAATGCCAGTATGTAAACCCGAAACAAACCTCTACACTCTCTCCGCCTCAGTAGGAAGTATCATAAGTGCATGTAGAGATAACTCAAAAAACCTCACCTTATAATTGGTCACTGACATCTGACCCTACTGGAGCTGCTCAAACTGAAACTGCAACTCTTCCCTCTGGGAGGGTGGAATATACCTGTCCAGGAAAATACGGGTGAACCGGTCCCAAGTCATGGGAGGAGGATCTACTGGTCTGCCAAGAAGATAAGACTTCCACCATCTACGGGCTCTACCCTCCAGCTGAAAAGTAGCAAAGTCTACCCCATGAGACTCCAATATCCTCATGTTGTGCAGTCTGTCCCTGCACCGATCAATGAAATCCTGGGGATCCTCGTGTCGCTCACCCCCAAAGATAGGAGGATGTACTCTAGTCCATCTATCCGGTAGCTTATGCGGCTCGGCGGTCGCAGCTGGTCTGGGCTTAGGTGTAGCTGTTGCCACTGGCTGGACTCTACCCATGGGTAGTGCACCATGGGTCTGGTATACAGCAGCTGCCTACCCATGAGCTTGTGCGGTAGCGGTCTGTGCTCCCCTGCCCGCCTGAGATGTGGATGGGTATAGCGGAAATAAACTGGCATGAGTCATAGTGTCCATGAACCGCAGCATACGGCCCATGACCTCCTGGAATCCCGGTGCAGACGTGAAATCCACCGGAGCTGGCTCTGCTTCGGGCACCTCGTCCTGTTCCTCAATAATAGTATCTTTTGTTGGACCCACTGGTGGCACAACTGGAACAACCCTGGGACGTCCTCGTCCCCTACTACGGACTGGAGCCCTCCCTCGGCCTCTAACAACAAGGGGAGTAGCTCTTCCCTGGTCTGTAACCTTATTAGAGAGCGTTCTCACCATCTGTAAGAGAATAAAAGAAAGATATTTAGTACTACATTATTTGCACGATGGAATATGAAGAAAGGTAGTATTCCTAACACCCTATAACCTTTCGAAGATAAGTACAGACATCTTTGTACCGATCCGCAAGACTCTATTAGGCCTGCTCATAACTTGTGAGACCTACATGGACCTAGTGCTCTAATACTATATTGTCACGACCCAAAATCCATTAAAGGTAGTGATGGCGCCTAACACTGCTGTCAGGTAAGCCAACCTTGACTAATTAATTTAATTACTCATTTTAGTATTTTTGAATCGAAATTTTCTTCAATTAAATAGTAAAGATAGAATTCATAGAGTAAGTGATAAATATTTTAGCAACGAAATTACCAAACAACCCATAACCACTCCTAAAACCCGGTGTCACAAGTGCATGAGCATTAACTAGAGAGATAAAATAAAATACAGCATCTGTCCGGAATACAAATTAGACAGGAAGAATATAAATAACACTGAAGGAGACTCTGTGGTTGCGGATCGTAATATAGAATGTAGCTCACTTGAGTCCCCGCATTTTAACCACACCTATGCGCCCACAAGGATACTAGACATATCTGTACCTGCAAAAAAATGTGCAGCAAGTGTAGCATGAGTACGTAAATAACGTGTACCCAGTAAGTATCAAGCCTAACCTCGAAGAAGAAGTGATGAGAGGTCGACTTTGACACTCACTATAGGTCAATAATATTATAATAAAAATATTTAATTAAACATGATTTTTAGGCTAACAACAATGATTTTCTTGACAAGCAGAAATAATAAATTTCTTAAATTTCAATAAATTCCCAATTTATAAATTAACTTTACAAGCTGCAATTAAAGTGTAAGGTGTCGTGTAATTACTATTATTAGGCACGATTTCTACCGAGGTCGTACAACCCAATCCAGAGTATCGTATACACTGTCGAGGGACGTGCGACGCGATCCATAGATGCATCTATACTGTCGAGGCATTCAGCCCGCTCCACAAGAAAGGAGGATATTTTCTTATGTATCTCTGGAATGAGAGTATATATAATTTAAGATTAATACGAGAGGATGTACAATTTCAATTTAGCAGTTAAACATTTTTTCACAAAATTCAAGTACGTGAAATTTCAGTCTTTTACTATTTTTCTCTAACAATTACAACATAGTTCTAATACTATAGTTACTTAAAGGATACAATTATCACACGTTGTCATGGCCCGAAATTTCCACCGACGGGACCGTGATGGCGCGTAACATTTCACTTGCTAGGCAAGCCAACGTTAGAAAATCATTAAACCAATTCCTTATTTCCACTCAGTAATTAATAATAATTAACTAAGATAAAATATAATAAGTACGGAATATCATAAAACTATATTAATTACTACCACCCGGATCTGGAGTCACAATTCACGAGCATTCTAGAATTTACTACAAGTAATAGTCTGAAAGAAATACAACTGTCTGAATGAAAGAAACAGTAGAACAGAAAAGATAGACGGGGACTTCAAGGTCTGTGAACGCCGACAGATCTACCTTGAGTCTCCGGACAGCGGACCAATAGCAAAATCTAGATCAACCCGAGCCGGTATCAAAATCTGCAGAGAAAGTG